>KL280158.1:2366-53234 GCA_000699545.1 Podiceps cristatus | reverse complement strand
CCAGACCTTTCTATGATTCTATGATAATATGATGTAAGACACTACAGATACAGAATTAAGGTCACATGGGCATCTCTAATTTCTTCTGACTTAAATATCAATTTGATATAGAATAATGCATAATATTGCTATTTTATATGCAGCTTTCTATTTGATTTTTAGAAGACAGTTTGTAGAGACAAGTTATTATAGAATTAAAGCAGTTCTCTGTACCTTGTCAACAGAGTTCCAGTGAGTTACTTTTTACCTGTGAAAAATTACTCGGCACTTAAGTGGGTTATACGTGGTAATTGAGGGGAAGAAAATACAAGCTAGTCTTTGCTTCCTCTCCCCTTCAAGTGAAATCTCTGGTTGCAAGTGAGAAGGATGTAGCTGGTGAGATGTATCACTGTCTCAAGGAAGAAAATGATAAGAAAAGTGGGGAGTTAAGTCTGGACTCGGTTTTAGGTGATATCTCTACTTGGGGAGCATGTCTGCTGAGTTTTAAGGTACAGGTGCCATGGTTTTATCCACTCAAGAGCTGCAAGATGTAGATGTTTTCTAGGAAGATGTTTTCCCTTTGTTAGGCTGGAAATACCAGCTTGACCTTGGAATGGTTTTGTGTTGTTGTAAACACAGTACATGTCTGCAAACATATTCCTGATAAATGTGAATGAAAGTATGAAACATCATTTTTCTTAGAATTGCTGTCAGCATAAAAGCCAAATATGTTAGTTCAGAGAATTTCTTTGTAAGTAAGGATATTTGTCCTACTAAATAGCAAATCTCTCTGCCCCTTCATTCCCCTGCTCCTTCTCAAACACCCCAGGAAAAAACCTATGCCCTCCAAAAGATGGGCAGATAGTAGGAAGACCTCAATAATGAAGGTATGAAAGTGTGCTATTATTTACATTTTCTCTTGGATGTCTACTGAGAATGGAATGACTACAGATATTGTGATAAAATGATAGCTTAAGAAAAAAGGCAGACTTTTTGCAAGTGAAACAATGTATATTTTTCTTTCTAAAAATATCTTTAAAGTGGTATAATGACTGTCATTTTATGAAGTATAACAGGTATGAATCTAGGGTATTGTATTTATTTCAAGAATTCTACCCTAATTTAAATTATTAATTGATAAGTTGAAACTGCTTGCAAAGATGGTATTTTTAGATCTACAGCCCGTGTTTTTATTAAATAATGTTGAAATATGATAGTTCCTACAAATATTCTATCTCACTATCTATCCATATTTAAGCTTATTTCTATACTATTTTAAGAGAGGCAGCGTGTTATTTGGAAGTGTGTTTTACAGTTAGGAGGAGTAGGATTCAGAAGTGCTTTGAAATTTATTTTTGAGAACACTTTTTACTTACTATCATTTCTTCCTCTGCCCTACTTCTAAGTTTTTTATGTTTATTTATTATATTAATGGAATATTAACACATGGAAATAACAAAAGTCGAAATTTTAAAAAAAGCTCACTTTACCTATTTAAGTGGTAGTGTTCAATTTACTGGTTTGTTCATACAGAATGGCAAATGGGATTTTGTCTTTAGACCACATTCATTATATGTCTAACTTAGTGCTGCAAAGTGGGTTTTTGTCTTTAGATCCATTATACAGTTAAATTAATGCTGCATTGGGAGAGTGGAGTTGAGAATTTATTGACCTGTTTGCATTTGCATTTTAGCTTTGTTTTACGTGAATCTGCCTTTCTGCGTTTGATAGGTACATAAATAACAAGGATGCATGTATGTGGTATTAAAAAATTGTTGAAGTTATAGCAACAAGTCACTTGAAACTTAATTATATCAAATAAAGCATTAAGTGGAATCTTATTGTATTATATGTCATTTTGCATACACAGAGGAGGCAAATTTTAAGTTTGTGGCCATGGCATGTTTCTCCTGCATTGATACTAAAATGTGACCTAAACTAGGTTTATCATATTTTTTACATTATTGAGATACCTAATCAATTTGTAATGCTTCAGGTACACATTCTTCATGCTAGAAGGCTCTATTAGCATTATTTTGTCAAAAGAACAATTTTAATACACTATTACTCTTTGGATGAATTTGGAAAGCATTGATGCTTTGAATGGATACATGACATTTATTTACTAATTACATACAAAGAAATATAATTGGAGGTTATCAATCTGAAAATAAGGATTTGTACATTCCAGTAATAGGTCAGTGATATATGCAGGTGATTGTTTCTAGCAGTGGTCAGTGATAGAAGCTTCAGAGAAAAGGATATGGAAGCTTTGGCTGGGCTCTCGAAAAAATTTCCTCTCAGTACAGCTGTATCCTCATCCTGTCTTTTGGAGTCTGGTCATGCCTTGAGGCAAAAGTAATAGTTTACCATTGCAACATTAATGAAAAATTCCAGATTATCGGTAATCCTTGGTATTCTTGTGATTTATACATATATCCAATTTTTCACTTTGGAACTAAATCAACATATCCTGTGTTCACTAGTAAGTTAGATGGTAAACTGTGGGTGACAGATTATCTGAAGCAGAAGCATTTCTTCCTCTTAAACTTGTTACCTTTAAATTTCATGGTGAATTTACAAACAAAAGTACATAGAAGTGCCCAGTCTATCATATTAGTTCTGTATGTTGCTGTCATGTGTCCTCTTGCTAGTGTTTTCTGTAGAGTCCCAGATTTTTCAGAAGTTTTTACAGGCCTCTGACTACTGATAACCTCTTTCTCTGAATACCCACTATTTCTGCTCTATCCTTTTTTTAGATAGGGGGACCAGAACTGAATACAGTTTTTCAGGTGAGGGCAAACCATTTATTAATGTAATGACATTTTATTTCTGGTGTTATTTTCCATCACATTCTTCATGCATCCTGATATTTGTTTCCTTTTTGACCACCATTGCAACCCAACTAGTAACACGCCTATGGGTGGGAGGGAAGATGGCTTTTGTGTGTGAGTGAAGCACTTGACAGTTAGGCATATATACTTGTGTACTGAGGAAGGGAGTTTTAAGGTAGGTAACAAAAGCTGTAGGGCAACCATTTGAAAGACTTATCTGGAACTTGTTTTCAAAGATTTTGATATGGGTAGTTTGTTGGAAATAATTAATTCTGCCAAAAAAAGGATTGGGGAAGGGAATACGTTTTTTTAGAAAAAAATCTAAACCGCCCAAACTATTGATATCTGCTAGGTTTTTCCCTTAACTTTGCCCCTTTTTTAAACCAGTGGTGATAGAAATAGAAGACTCTAATTTCCCATTTTGGTGCAGTAATGCATTGTGTAATCCAAAGTAAGACAAACTGAATTAAAACGTTACGTACTGTGTTCTTTATTACTTCCAAGATAAGTATGTTTGTCATGCTGTAGTTCTGATTTTTTTCTCCCTGTTTTCTTTTTGTTCAGCTGATACCTGAATTTTCATGAACTTTCTTTTAATAGGCTAAGAGAGCAAGAAAGAAAAGAAGCAGAAGAAGCTAGTCAGAAAGAAATAGAAGAATGGGAAAAGTCACTTTTAGCTCAAGCAGCACCTACAAGGATGGAAACAATGTGGGAGATTCCAGCTATTGGTCATTTTCTTTGTTTAGCACAGCAGGTTTTAAATTTACCTGAAATTGTATTCTATGAATTGGAACGTTGTCTTCTGATGCCTCAGTGTAATGCTTTTTTATCTAAAGTAATGACTTCTTTGTTAAGTCCTCCTCATCGCAGATCTACATTACATCGCAGGCCTACACTTTCTTACAGGGCTTGGGAAGCAGCACTTAGACAGAAAGTACAACACTGGTATACAGTTGTAGGGCAGACTGACAATCCTAATAGCTCTGCAGAAAAGCTTGGATTGTGTCCCCAGTTTTTCAAAGTCCTTGGAGAAGTTAATCCCTTGGAGGAAAAACCATTTCATGAGCTACCATTCTACCAAAAAGTATGGCTGCTAAAAGGTCTCTGTGATTTTGTGTATGAAACACAAAAGGATGTTCAGGATGCTGTGCTAAGTCAGCCTATCCATGAATGCAGAGAAGTAATTCTTGGTTATGACTACTTAGAGAATGCATATGTTCATTTTCCACAGTTCTGTGGTGCAGATGTTCGGATTTACAAACAAAAACCTTTTCAGGCTCCTGAATTCCCATCTCGCCCCATCAAAGTTAAAAAAGTGTCACGTATTAAATTGGAAAAAGTAAAACATGAATGCATAACCAAAACCAATGGGGAGGTCATTTCTGGTGGTAGAGAAGAGCTGCTGCATCATTCCAAGACAGAAGTAGAGAGAAGTGTGGACTCCGTTGTTACCTGTCCAGAAAAAAACACACCTTTAGATAGCTTTAGAGTCACTACAGAGGAGATAAACTGTGAAATCAGGACTTCAGGAGTCTGTGACATCAAAAAACCTGGTTACTATAAAGAGAACTTGAGGAATTTGATTAGTTCAGGAGAGCTAGTTGGTCACCCTAGTTCAGGAGAAATAAGGGCTGTAGAGAACGGACAAGGTTGTGCTGAAATGGCCAGAGTAAAAACTGAGATCAGTCCATTCAAGGAGAACACGCTGAAAGCTTGCCAAATGCATGTCAATGGCACTCATAATGACAACCAAGACATAAATTACCATGAATCTGCTAAAGAAACAATGCTAGAGAACTCACTGCGAAATAATAAGAAACTAAGTAAGTTGCGGGCAAAAAAGAAGAAGAAGAAGAAAAAGAAGTTGAAGGATATTCTAAATGAAAATCTACAGAGAAAACTTGATGACTTACAAAGAAAGCGTGAGATTCATCTTCATCCATTCAAATCTTATAAATCTGAGATCCAGAACAAGTTGTTTATAATCAAAAAGAAAGCAAAACACAAGAAGCACAAATCTGGTAAGTTGACATTTTTACCTGTAGTAAAAATAAGGAGTAAAAAAAAAGTAATTTTTTTTTTGTCTTCATAGCCAATTAGTCTGTATTTTATTTTGTGAAACAGGACAGGCTTATTGCGTTAGACTTTTCTGATATTAATTTTAGCGTGGAAGTTTCCCATTCAATAACACAAGCATTTAAAATGGTTCATCAGCTGATTAAACCATGATTCATTTGCAGAATGTATCCTTAGAGAACATAATTAATTGGAAGAGTCTGTTACAAAAATGTTCAGGAGAATGAATCTGACAGACTGCTTAGCATCTGAGAATATAGCCTGAAGTTCATTTATGCTGTATTATGTCATAGCAATTGTGGAAATATTCTCCCATTTCTTATAATACTACCTTATTCGAATTACAAAGAAACGCGGTGTAATTACATGAGAACATGAATCTAAAATCATTCCTACTGGAACTGTGCAGTCTTAGGTCACCAAACAATACTGCTTTGACTGCAGGCCTGATCACATTTCTGCTTAGTCCAAAAATTGGTATATAGGACTTATGCAGATGGCATTTTAACTACAGATGTTGGCAGCATCTAGTGAAGTGTTTCAGGTAGGTGATATATGATTCAGATTTCAGTTAACTTACCAGAAAGCTTTAAAACAATTTTAAAACGGAAGTTATAAAGTCCTTAAATCAATTGAAACTATGAGGGAGTTGTAGTATTTTTGATGTCATATGAAGCTTTATTTGCTATCCTGTTAAGTTATGGGCTAATCTATCTGTGCTAGATTTTAGCAGACAGCTTCAAATATGTTTTTTGAAGCGACAGGCTTATTTTCAGAACAGTGTAGATAAAAGACTGGATTTCATCTGAAAAGCAGTGACCCAATACCAAAAATCTGTGTAACAAAAGGTCTTCTAAAGGGTAAGAGAATCCAGAGATCTGATGCAAATGCATTTTAACTAGACATTGAGTGGAAATTTGAAGGTAAGAATAATGTTTAGATCCCAAGTATTTGTGCAGAATACCCAAAGGACTGTCTTACTGTATAAATCAAACTCCTCCGTCTAAAATACTTCAATGCCCATCTAAACATAAATTTTAAGAGTTACAGTTGAAGTTCATATATGTAGTATTCAGCAGAAGTAATGTATTTTACATTGACTTACATTATTCTTAAAACCAAACAACAACAAAATTAACCCAAATTGTAAGCGCTCTTTAAGTTACAGAACGATTGGAAAAAAAAAATTGATGACCAAGTGTCCTTTAATTGTCTGTGAAAGTATTTAAAGTATGTCACTGTCTTCATTATGACACTCATTTTACAACACATGCCTAAAAGTCTACTTTCTATGAAGTAAGAAATGCTTGTAGAACAGCATGTGTCATTTTTAATAGATTATTGTTTTGAAAGGCAACCACTGTTAGCAAAACAGACTGGTAATAGTTGAAAGTAACTTTTGAAGCTAATTGATAGAGATGATGTTTCCTGTGATAATTGCTTTCCTTACATGTGTCATAAAAGGAACGCAAGTACAGAAAAGTTGCCTGTTTGCCTCCATCTTGATACTTAGTATACTAAATACCATGTTAACAGAGGTTTTTTTATAGTTACAAATCATGTTCTGTTTTAAACATGACATTTTGAAGTGATGTTAGAAGAACTGTAAATTCTAGCGTGTGAATTTAAACTTTTTTAAAGAAATACATCATGAACAGTTATCACAGAATGGTTGTTATTTATAATAAAAAATATATTCTGTAATATAATCTTAGTGAAAATTACCATATTTTTATTTTCTGATTTTTAGTCTGTAATGTTAAAGAAGTTTTGGTCTTGAGTAGATCCCAGACTAAATCATAGAATCACAGCATGGCAGTAGTTAGAAGGGAGCTCTGGGGATCACCTAGTCCACCCCCCCTGCCAGAGCAGGGTCACCCAGAGCAGGTTGCACAGGAGCGTGTCCAGGCGGGTTTTGAGTATCTCCAGAGGAGGAGACCCCACACCTCTCTGGGCAGCCTGTGCCCGGGCTCTGCCACACTCACAGGAAAGAAGTTTTTCCTCATGTTCAGATGGAACTTCCTGTGTTGCAGCTTGTGCCATTGCTCCTTGTCCCATTGCTGGCCACCACTGAAAAGCATGTGGTCATATCCTCTTGACACCCACCCTTGAGATATTCATAAGCAAGGGTGAGATCCCCTCTCAGTCTTATCCAGGCTGAACAGTCCCAGGTCTCCCAGCCTGTCCTTGTAAGAGGGATGTTCCAGTCCCCTTATCCTTGTAGCCCTCCACTGGACTCTCTCCAGTAGCCACACTGTTAGTGGAATCCTGCACGGTTAGTGGAAACTGTTGTGCTTATTGTAATATACTTAATCACAATACCTAAATACAGGCAGTTCTCTCAGTTCAAAATTCTTCTTTTAAACAGTGGAAATTAAGCTCACTAATAAAACTGCAATCAAGAGAGAACTTTCCTTCAGTTTCCTTTTTGTACCTTGCATGTGGTGCACAGATGCTAAAGTGAGAACAGAAATCGCTGGCTTTTCATTATCCCAGTTACCTTACATATATTGACCTCTATAGCTATTATGTGATCTCCATTTCTTGCAGTAAGTTTGCTTTGTTCCCTGGAGTACTAAATAAAACTTTGGGGTTTGTAATATCTTAATACCCAGGGATCATCTAATGCACAATTATAATGGAGATAATTTATTCAATGATCATCCTTTGTACTTTATGCTGAGCTTTTTTAGTCAAGTATGTTTCAGAAGCTTACTATAAACCAAGCTAGTGTTCCATACCACTAAAAACATAGGAGTTAAAACAGTTGTTTCAATTGTAATTTGTCGTTTTGCATGACTGAATAGTAAATTCAGCAGTAGAATGCCATGTACCTCTATTTTTCCAATGCCATATTGTGTCATAAGGAGCTTAACATTATCAGAGGTAATTTAATACAGAAAATAATGAGTGTATAGTTTTATTAAGAATATGTGTCTGTAACTGTAGATCAGTGCCAGATGCCATTAATCAACTGAACTTAGGTTTTGATTATACATATTTTCATTGTCAGAGAACATTGCAGGTATAGTATTATTCCCTTTCGTTGTTGGTTTCAGACAGGAGGGAGATGTGTCAGGTAGAAATCCAAAAATGAGTGACAAAGTTTTGTCACACATTCTATCCATGTTTGCACAGCTTTGCAAGCCAGACCAGACATAGAGACCTTGTGTCTATCCAGTGAGAAATAATGGAAATTCCTCTTCTCCATTTTTACTTTTTCCGTATCTTTAACTACTTTATCTGTTGGATCTGATAGTCTAAGTTACCCTCAGGTAGCATGTTCATTTCCATTCATGTGGAGGGCATAAAACATTCTTTTTCATCTGCAGGTGACAGGCATTGTCCCTGGCATGATATGAAGGGTCTTGTTTTTTTGGTACTCTCTTGTCCTTACTCTCTTAATATGTTGAGGCATTTCCCTTCTTATTCTTACTTCTTCACTGCAAATTTTGACCTCATTGGAGAAAATTTTCCTAAAACATTACAGTGTTACAAGAAAGATCTTTGCTTCCTATGCTTATTAAGTGTCTGTTAGTCCTATAGCTGTTAGGCTGAAATGGATAGGATTGGGTTGAATTCATACTAATGTCTTACTGGTTTTGTAGTGTTTTGTGATGTTGAAGGTTAAGTAGTATTTCTCAAAGCTCTTCTGAAATTTTATCTTCTGTTTAAAGATACCCTTGCAGAGAGATTGGTAAAACCTGTTCTGCTTTCACAAAAATACTTGATTAAAATCTGATTGTAGCCATAATCACTCTTTACAGTGTTTTTTAGAAGTACAGGAGGTAGAAGAGAGCATAAGGAATATAAAAGTTTGTACCTTTCCATATTTTTTAACAGGGTGATTTTTTTTTTTTTTCCCCACTATTGGTTTTCTAAGGCAAGTAAATGTAACTTTGAGTAACAGTTCATGCTTCTGTTGAGGTGATTTGCACTTTCCTGACTCACTGTAGCACTGGTACCCAGATGATACCGTTCATGGATATAGACTGCTTGTGTGGGTTTTTTTAGCTGAAAACTTCCCATAACTGTTGTGAGCAAAACTTACTGGAGAATGCAGCCATGTCATGAACATTGTCATAGTTATGAGGTTTTCTTACAAGTTAGGAACAGCAAGAGGTAACCACTTCATTGAATCTGTGTCTTTGAAAGAAGGTGATAGTTCATACTGTGTCAATGTACTGTGTCAGTATTATTGACAGAGTAGTACTGAATATAATGGAAAGACAGAATCAGGGAGAGTAATTCTGTAAACAACTTGCATGCTACACATTCATATTAAATGTGTTTTATTACTGGAGTTAGATCAATTAGGCTATACATCCTTGAATTAGACTGTGACAATGGTGATAGGTTTGTTGGGCCTAGACTGACAGCTGTGCTGAAGTAAATCATGGCGCACAACAAAGACTGCAGTGCGAGGCACAGTACAAAAGCATGAGAACTCTGTGATTGCGTGCTTGAAACAGGGACTGGATGTAATTCAGAACATCCACAGGGTTGCAAAAATAGGAGGGACCAGAAGCTGACTGAAATAACTGATGTGCTTGAGGCAGAGGTTCAGGTAAGTGTAAGTTGAATCTCTTTTATTCCAATCAGTGTAGAAAACACCAACATAGCACACACCTTTAGAAGAACCTTGATGTGAATTGTATATCATATGCTTGTGCTCTGAAAGATTTGTAGCAGTCTATCTGCCTAAAGTCTGTTTCACAGTATATTTCATAGATATACTGTATATTATATCTATATATAAATAGTATTTTACAGTAATTTTTTAGAGTACTATTACATGTTCTATATGAAATCAAACATTGCTTGAATGTGAAGAAATTTATTTAACAGCCCGGCAGCAGTTTTGTAGTGCCTGGTATACTGTCCTCAGCAGTTTAATCTTCACTTTTGACTTCGGAGTTGTAAAGACTAGGTTGTACTGTTGTCTGGCCTCTAGGTCTGGAACAGCCTGTTAACAATGTTGAAAACAGTTAATGAGGTGTTCTACTGAGTTGTAACAATGTACTCAATGCATTAGGCTGCAGTGTCAGTATCTCCAGAAACATGTACTGCCGAGGTTTTATGAGGTTTACTTATGTTGTTCTGTACATCAGCAGTATTAATGCACTTGTTCAGACCTGCTTTGCTGTTCTGACTATAGAAAAGCATATGCTGTGTCAGTGTGGAAGCTTGAAAAGTCTTTAGTAACGCTTCTTTTCCAGATTATTGCACATTACTTTTTCTAAAAGAGGAGCTGTTGGAAGCAGGATAGATTAGGAGAATAAAGTGTAAACAGGACATGCTCAGTAGTTGCCAAATCATTGAAAGGCATGAAATGTGTCTTACGAATTTGTGAACAGGAAAATTCAGGCCAGTTTTTTCAATTTGAGAACAGTGGAATTGCTGCTACAATGTAATGAGAAAACAGGAATTTTTGCAGTTGGAGGATGCTCACTTTATTTTACTATGGCAAATACTACTGAGTTGGTGTTTGATGTCAAAAACATTTGTTTCTTCATCTGGGGGACTGAGGCACTGCTGCATATGTGTCAAAAATGGTGTTTTTACTAAAATTTTCTATTAAAATCCATTTTTATTAATAATTGCTCTATGTTGTCACTTTATAATTTGAAGCATGGACTGCCATTACTTTTGTTCTTCAAGCAGGAGCCGTGAAGACTTAAGTATCATAGTTCATAACAGAAAGTTTTACTGCAGTTGTTCCTGTTTTCAAGTGAAAATAATTTGTATTATGATAACTTGTAGATGGGTTGTATTGTCCTTGTTGAGGCAATTTACAGATGTCAGGAGCATTTCTGCGGCTTAGTGTTTTATTTGCCTACATTTCTATGCCTCCAAATTAGGACTAGATGAGATCTGAAATACCATTTATTTATTTATTCCCCCTTCTTCACCCTCAGATGGCAAGACCAGCCTGAGGGAGCTTCTGGTTTAGTTGCATTTAATCTCCTTAGTGGATTTTTTGAATGATCATAACTAGCATCCAGGCACTAGTTTTTATGATACCTTGTTAATTGCCTGCACATCTATTCAATGATAATGTCTGCAGAATTTGTTTTGGCTTGAAAGGAAAACCTGTGGCAGCCAGATATCTTCTGGACCTACTGAACTTAAATAACATCTGAGAATTTTCTCAGAGCTGACTAAGGGGCACTTGGCTAGTAAAAAATTGATTTCCAGTGCATTTTAGAACAGAAGTGTCCCAGCAGTGATGTTATTTAAAAGGAATAAATGTGAAAGATCCGTAGATTTGGATTTGTTTTTTACTTTCAGCAGTCAGTTTGTTTAACAAATTGATGAAAATTAGGAATAGGTAGAAGGAACATCAATAAAAAACACCTCTTAACTGTCAGTAGAAAGTGTAAAATAATCCAATCTCTTGGAACTGAGATAGAACAGATGATAACTCGAACCAGTATTAATCCAGGGAAGTCATATTTCTTCTGCTCCACCTATTGTGATCACCATTAATTTAGTATTGAAAAGTAAAAAGCAGTAATGTAAAAATTGTTCACCTTCAAATTATTTTACTCGTTTATTTTGTTTTAGTTTTGCTTTGTTACATAAAGTAGTGTTTTCTTGAATCATTCATGAAATCTGGAATACACTACTTAAGTATTTCAGTGCTTTCCAATGAAATCAGCTTTTCTCAGAATAGCATTTGTTTCACGTTCACTTTAGTGCTTTCACTAACTGCTGTTACAGGCTTGTGTTACTCACTGTACAGGTTTCCATCCTTATCCTTGAAGCAGCAAACGCTGTTTGGGTGGACAGGGCAGTATCCATCTTACTCGTATCTGCTTAATACAGTTTCCAGCTTTTTTGCAGATTAGTAAGGGGTTGCTCAAGTTCACTGTGGAAAACCCATGTTTTACTGCATTTCTGCCACATGATGGAGTTTGTTTTAATTCAGGAAAAATAATAGTGTGATAGCTAACATGTTAGGCAACTGAACTGTCCTTTACTGCAGACAGTGATCTTGTTCCAATTTAATATCTAATTGGTTTGTTTCAGCAGGTAAAGTAAGGAAATGTGCAGACTGAGCTTTTGGGCTCTGATGCTACCAGCTCTAGGTATAGGTACATTATTGGAGAGAAATACTGCCTCAAATCAATAAAGAGTTTTGTTTTATATCCACAGATAACTGAATTATAGTTTAGTTTAGGATAAGATTTGTTGTATTTTGCTTGAAGAATAAAGTGGTTGTGTATTTTCCCCTTATTCTCTGGTAAAGAATGAAAAGTACTCTGTTGCACAGTCCTGATTTGTCCACTGAACATGGAAGGGATCTTGCCTTGGGTGTCTGTAGTTGTCCCCTCCCTAATCTCAGGAATGGCTTAGCTCTCGGTCAGTATTGGAGGTGTTATGAAAAGAGCTGATGCTCTCTTGCAGCATGAGAGGGGAATAGAGCTGATAGTTACAACTTCTATTGAAGGTAAGATGTCTTGCAGCCTCTTCCTCTCTGAACTGAAACCCAACTGAGATGTGGGGCCTGTTGGAAAAGGCAGTGTGGAGATTTAAGTAGTAATTGAGGCACAGTAAGATCATGTTAGTGGGCAAATGTCAAGTTACACAGGAATAATACAGGCTGACATTTCCTAGTTTTAGAACAGTTCTGTTTGCAGCAAAGTAGTTTTTCTTAATATAGTTTTGATGTATATATATTTGAATACAAACCATTTTTTTAATTCAGTAGCGTTATTTTATAATTCTGGCAAGGGGGAATAAAGCTTTCCTTTTTTCTTTTTTTCCCCAGTGAAGTGTTAGCTATATTTGAAATTGAACTTTATATCAAAAAGAGGCAAAACTTTAATGCTTATTATAAGTATGGCCCTATAGTGGAAGCAGGAATAAGATCAAATCCATATTTATTTATCAGTATTTATAAAAAACTTATCAAATTCTTGTCCAAGTAAATATTTCTCTACTCTGCAAAAAATGACTTAGTATTGTAGCTGTGCTGGATAGGAAGGCTACTGTTAATGCCTTAAGATGGTAGGCATAACAGCAGCTTTCCTGTAGTTGCAGCTATTGAAGGAGAAGGCCTCTTCATCTCTTTCAAGATCATGATTTTCTTTGGACTTCTTGGTTTAGTATGGGAGACTTTTAGTTTGTTTTGAGGGAGAGTGTTTTTCTCATATAATTCTTACATGATTAGGGAGAAGTATAAAGAAGTAGATTGGACAAAAGTATGATCGATCTTCCTTCTGTGCAGTGCTGTCCTGAGTTATTGATTACTATGTATTTGTTACTAATATATGTGTGCAGTGCAAGGCAGTCTTTTAAAGAGTCAGAGTCGTAGAAAAGCTGATTGGAAGGGACACCTGGAGGTTACCTAGTCTCATTCCTTGTTTGAAGCAGGACTGTCACAAATATCAGATCAGGTCAGGTGTGACTGTCTAGCTATGTATTGAAGACCTCTAAATTTGGAAATCTATCTATTGAGCGGCTGCTGTCCCTTACCTTTCTGAGAATTTTTGTACTGAAATTACCTTATTATTTTGTCTACGTGTAGAACTCTTTAAGTGGTTTATAAATTATGGCTAGTAAAAGCTGGGGACTGAGAGGTGGGAAGCAGGCAGGGTGTGTTGAATTGGAATAAGTGACCTGAAGAGATATAACGTATATCCACTTCCTTATTTGAAATATTTTTTTTTTTTCACTATTTCTTAGGTATGTTTTTCTAACTCTGATTGTTTTCAGTTACCAATTAACATATTTGTACACTGAGTATGCTCAAAAAGTTAGAGTGCTATGATTCAAAATATGGCTAGCTGCTGTGAGAAATGTTACTTCAGCAGATGAAGTAATTTAAGCTGTTTTATGTAGTCTCTTTACCTAGGATTATGGGCAAAGGAGCTCTAGCAGACCTCAGTGGAGTGGATTGGATTGAGAAGTTGCCACTCACAGTTGGTGCCTGTTCAGCCCCTTAGTGATTTTGCCCTCCATACAGAATCTATGCCCCCCTCAGCCTGGCGGCTGAAGCTAAGTGGCTGCTTGTGACTGAAGTGTTCACATGGTTATACTACATGAAACAGGGCCAGTAGTAGCTGGTAGAGGCCGATGTCCTTCGTATTGGTGGTGGTTTTGCTGCACATGTCAGCTTGTGGTCTGAGAATCTAAACTAACAGGTCTCGAAAATTTTCTGCTTAAAGGTAAGAAAATTTGAATATTCTTAGGTACTAAAGTCATTTTGGAAACACACACAGGTGCAGCTGCATTGCCTCAGGCATACTCAATAGAAGTTTTCCTTAATCATCTTTGTTTTCTTTTTTCCTTGAGAAGCTATTAAAGAAAACTTTTCCTTTAAAACTTGGCAAAAGAGAAATACTATTTTTTGAAAACAAGAGATAACTTAAGAGCGGTATTACCAGTACTATTGCTATAAATTCTTGTGAATTCAGCTTGGTATAAGGATGTTACTAAGGTAGGAGGTGAGTTTGCCAAAGTTAGTTTGAAGTATATATTAACTCTCTTTCATTGTGCAAATATCTAGTGTTTTCTTTTTGGTATGGGATACCTGCCTGCACCATAGGACATCTGGTGTGTATAGTCACAAAGTGGCAATGAGACTAGTGCTGCACTATACAGATATATTCTTAGTTTAAGGTAGATGTCAGCCTGGGAATTGAGTAACTCATATGGTACATACATTCTAGTAGGCATGCTAGATATGCTATGATAACCTGTATGTCATACTCTTTTTTTCAAAGACTTTTTCCTTGATTAAGTTTACACAGAAGATAAGGTTCATCTTGTGCTTCTAATTTGTTGGGGGTTTTTTTGGGTTTTTAATTTCTTGTTCTGTCTGTTACCCCATGCTTTTCAGATGCTGCTGTGAAGGAAGAAATACTTACTTTCTTTTTTTGGTAATTAATTATAATTCTTCCTAACAATTTTCCCCCCTTTTTCAAAAGCAAATATTGGGGAAAAGAGTGTATTTTTGTCAACTTTGTTATTTTTTGAAATACACTGCATTATACATCACCTCCAAGTAAATATTTGCTGAAAAGTATGTTGAAAATATTGAAATCAAATGAAAATTTTTATTTTCATATCATATTTAATCATATTCAAATCTTGCTTTTTGTGAAGAAGCATGTTTCTATCCCATGATGTTCTTGCCAGATAATATTCTATTACAGGAACATTCTTTTAAGGAACCACTGTATGACCAGGCTTTTTTTTGAGTCATTTTGGAGGGAAGCTTATATTAGATGTCTGCCTTAGTGCATTTAACAGACAGCACTGTTCTCAATAGTAGCAAGTATGTTTTCATTGCAGCTGGATTCATAAAATATATAACAAAACATGTATATATTTAATATATAACAAAAATACTGACTTTTTTTCCCATTGTCAAAATATTTAGGTCATCATTTTAGTGTACATGCTTCTCTGGTTTTTAATCACTTGTTCTGTAATGTGAAATATGTGAGTGTTTATTTGTGGTAGTTCAGAGTTCTTTAAATTTTGTTACGTGTTCAGTATGTGGAGTTTCAAATCTAGGTTGATTTATTGATTTTTATATGATTTGATTTTATGTGGAGTTTCAAATCTAGATTATTTTTTTTTTGAGGTGATTTTAATTTCATATTCACGTAGGATATTCAGGAAATTCACAGTGTAATAAACTTAAAATACAGATGGATAGGCATCTATGAATAAATGTGTATATATATATATGGACATGTGCATTTGCATGCACAAGCAAGCATCTGTTAGGAAAAAATCAAATGCAATTCCTGCCAATGTTTTCATTAATATAAACATCAAATCCACCTGTATTTGTGTTATTACCAAGTGCCTATAGTGATTCTATTTGACAACAGATTCTACATACTTTATATGCTTTTAGGGGTTTTTTGGAAGGTTTTTAATGATTGTTTAGGACTCCGGAATGCGAGCACAGCAGTAATCTTAGAGTGATGGTTTTGGTCTGAATGAACAGATCAAAATTGGGCCTGTTACAATTTACCATGTGAATGTAGAAATAACCATGTAAGAAACTCAATTATCTTGCATAAATGGCTTGGTGACATAACTCCTTGGTTTGAGAAATGCATGTGACTTGTGAACCCTGACACTATAGGCATTAAAGTGCTTGGCTTATCTTCAAGGAGGTTTTTAGTTACATCCATGTTCTTATATGGCACAGTTAGGTATGAAGGGCCTTGTAGGAGGGTATTTCCTTTCTTCTAAAATGTTAGGTTTTGCCACTGCCAAAAAAAAAAAACCAAACAAACCCAAATCAGTAATCTGATTTCATTGGTAACTTCAATATGTCCATTCAAGGATTTCTAGATATTGCTTGTGCTTTGGGGGTATTTTTTACTATAAGATACAGAGGTCCCAGACTGTAATATGTGGTTCACTTTACAGTGTCAGAAAACAGATCTTGCAGGTAAGATGCTATATTCCTTAAGTTTGTGACAAGTTGTAGATTTCACTCCATTCAGAACAGTGATGTAAATGTTTCTTTTATTACTTAAATTTCTAGGTAGTATATTTGTTCCTTTTTAATTTTTTTTTCTCTTACCTGTCCCCCACCCCAAATCTACCTTACACAGATACTTGTAGTTTGCTATTTGCTTTTGCTGAGTCTAAATCTGATTCATCATGTTTAAGTTACTTACTGTCAGACATCTGTTAGTTACAGTTTAACTTTCAAGTCTGTATGTAATTTGGTTTTATTAATGAAGTACAAAAAACTGTATTATGAAGCTTTTCTCTTTTAATCTTACAAGGAAAAAAATCAGTATCTAAAAAAGCAATCACAAAGAAGAGGAAAGGTGTCACAAAGTCTACCATACCAGAATTTCAGGTAAATTATTTTAATTTTTGTTTTAAGCATTTGAAGTCTGAATGTCTGTAAAATAAGTCCTTTAGTGTCTGAGAGGCCTTGGAAATCCTAATCAAAGATGAATTTTCTTCTTCTACTCCAAAAGGTTTAATGTGATAATGTTTTTGAAAGTGCATTTCACCTTCCTTGTTAGAGAATGTTTTAGTGTTTTTTAGTATGTGCAGCTTATGCAGTGTTTCACAGTTTTGATTAAGATCCCAGATAAATCTGTTACTTGTTTTTTACAGGTTTTGTTCTGTTGTTAATGGAATTTTGAAGGTAGATGCAATTTTCTGGGATAAAATTACTAGTGCTTTGTATGGGGTGTGACACTATGGTCCTCAAATAGATATGTAGCTTGATTTACTGAAGGACTTGCAAAAGATCTGTCCGCTCCTGTGCTCATCTTGTTTGCAACTTTTACCCCTTATCTGCACATGACCTTTAGGCCAAAGAGCACTAAGAGGGTGCTAGTTATGATAATGTGGTTTTTATGGTACTGTAATAGAAGTGTTATAGTACTTCAGTTCTAAGTCCCGATTTATGTATGCATGCCTGCTTTGATTAAGTTCTCCTTTGGCTATAAACTTTTTTTTTTTTTTTTCAGAAAGCAGTATGTGCTATTCTAAGCAATAGACCCACATTAAATCATGACTGTTCTGTAAAACTTTCGCACTGAATCAATTTATTCCATGATGACGATGATGTATTTCAGGTGGAGTTAGTGGAACTTCTGGTGATAAAATTAGTTAATAACATTCAATATTGAGAAAAGAATGATATTTAAGGGTACAGACTTTTGTCACTATTGTAATGGTAGTGATTTTTGCCAGCACATTACCTGCATGCCATGGAAACTACTTCATTTAAGTAGTCTGTCTAAAACATTATTTGACACTTAGCCCAACTTTTTAGCTAACCAAGGTAAACTGTACATACATGTATGTATCTAAGTGTAAAATTAACATTATTACATTTGCCTCTGTAAAATGTTAATTAAAATATAACAAAATAATTCTGCCACTTTTAATCAAAGCTAGGCTTTATAGCTCTCTTAGTCGAAGCTAAAATTGATTAGTATGAGGAATTTAATCTTATTTGGGAACTTTTTAACAATTTAAGCTGCCTTTTTCAAGAGGACAGGCAGGACTGGTATGACTATTAGAAATGTTTTAGTATTTGCAAATGCTTCTATTTGGAATACTACTAAGACTTTTAGAGCCTAGTAAAGTATGCTTCAAGATACTCTGCTCCACGTACATGGATGGCCAAATGTAATGAAATTATGTAACTATTTGAAGGTGAGAGTATATTTTTTAAATATTTGGTAAAACAGCTTGGATGTGTACATGCACTGTGAGGTATGCCAGGGACGGCATAACCATAAGAATATTGCTGTTCATATATAAATACCATTTCTTTTGGAAAGAAAGTAAATGAATGAAAATGTGTGAGATGTTTTATATGCCTGCAGCCTGCAAATGTAAAAAAAGAAAAAAAAAAAAAGCCATAGGGCAGTGTATTTCATAAGACTAGGTCTTGTACTTAAGTATAGATCCTTTATATGGAAATCATAACTTGACATTAAAGCTGAGAAAATTAGTATTAATATGCACAATTTTCATATGTCCAGTGACTCAAATTATATATTATACAAAAAATATACTAAGAAAACAATTCAGGAGATAATTGTACTGCTTATTTCTAACATTTATAATGCTGTTTTTAAACAACCTTTTGTGGAAACATACTTCAGATTTTCTGCTGTCTGTCATAGTTTGAATATCATGGACAAAGCAGTAAAAGCATAGGTTAGTGAACATCACTCCTTCCTTGTATGCAATTTCAAACCTTATATTAATTTCTTAGCTCAAGGCTGCTTTAAAAAAAAACAAAACAAAAACCCTCAACCAAACAAAAACAACACAAACAACAAAATAATTAACAAACCCCAAACAAAAGCAGATACAAATTAAATTCTCTTTACCAAATAAAAACACACAAAAAACATGTCTTGTTTTTAATATTTTGAAAATTATTTGAGGAGTGAGCTTACAGCTTCATAGATCATGAGTTAGTTGGCAGTTGTGTATTTCCTTTTTAAAAAAAATTTGAGATCCATGGTCATTATTGCTATTGCTCATTAATGTTTTAAAGAAATGACAGTAATTAAATTGCTGTACAGAAGGGACACTAACGTTTTTTGGGGGGTTTCTTTTCCAGTTAGAAGGACATTTAGGTTTGGTAATAAGTGCTTTGTCTTGGTCTTTCCTCCTTTCCCCTCACATACATGCACGTGTAGCTATGTAGACCTACATGTACTATAACTAAGGAGAAAAGGAATGCACACATTTTAAGGAACTGGGCAAACTTTTGCTTTTATGTTTAACTGTTTCATAACAGTTTCAGGTTTATCAGCTGTGGCCTATATTAAATGTAGATTTCAAAAGGGGTCTATCTGGATGTTTTCCACATGGAGATGGTACCAATAAAAGAGCAGGTTTGTAGGAAAGAAAAGTGTCAGTTACAAACATTACACAGACAACTTGAGGTTAAGCACAAGACCCCACTGAAGTGAGTTAAAATTATGCAAAAAGGTTGGCTGAAGTTAAGGGTGGCAAGGAGGGGGCATCAGTGATCTGGTGGAGTACAGTAGGTTTGTATTTATGAATACATCTGTAGATTAGATTTGGTTTCATAATGATAAATAGTTCACTTACAAATTCTGAGAAATGGATCACAGTAGAGTCCCATGTTGGAATAGAGCTTGCCCCGCCACCCCCCCACCCCACCCCCTTTCCTTACAAAAATCAGGAGAGATTTCCTGTCTCTCCTCCTTGAAGTTCTAGGAGTCAGTGAGGGTCTTTGAGAGATTACTAAGATCTGAGATTGTATCTTAACAGCAAAATTGAACACTGAATTTGAAAATTTACTGGAAAACTGAGTACCTGAAGCTTCCTTTATTTGTATTCAGCTGAAAAACAGGATGCTTATTGCCTATGAAAGTTAAGCCCATATTTAGCAAGTACTGAGCCTGATGTGAAAATGTCTCTGTTGTAGTTAATTCCATCACCTGTACATTAGTGGGAATATTGACAGCCTCAATCTTTAAGCCACCATGTGGTGTTCTAGAGAATAGGGACTAATCTTTTGCTACCTTTGATAAGTCATTGAAGAAACATTTTTTCTCTTCAGAATCTTTTTCTCATGATAGATGATGAGAAGGCATATTCTTCAAGAGCAGTATGTGAAACCACCAGGGAGCTTTCAGAATGTGACAGAATCATTAGATTGCGACTTTAATAGTAATACCTTTCTTTTTACTTTCAAGTTAACTTGCCTTTCAGAACATACAGAACAACTTAGAGAGGCAGTGGTGGTTGCAGAAAATGGAATTGCTAACTTCAGCCAATTAACAACTAAATAAGCAAAGAACACTGAAGCATACATTGCAATCTCATTATGAGAAATAGCAGCTAGATTCCATATCAAAATGATCATAGAAAATACACTACACATTTTTATTACTGTTCTTTTCATATTCCCTTCAAAATGCTGGCTTCATTCTGTAAGATGGGAAGTGTTCACCAAGTGAGAGAAGTTTCATAAATAGCTTCTTCCTAATCAGTGTGCATCTTCAGTACCTCATCTCAAATCCTACTGTGAATGAAGAAATACAAATTTCTTCCTGAACATTTTTATAGTGGTTTTCAGTACAGTATTGGAGTATTTAAAATACTAAACTCATTTTGCCAGTAAATCCTCTAAGCTGAGCTGCTCTTGCCTTGTTTTACCAGTGGGTAATTGACACACAGATATTAGCCTCAAATGCACGCCTCTTCTGATGAAAATTGAGACTTTGAGATTTGATTGCTCTTCCCTGTCACCCCCAGCCCCAAAACAACTAAATGTTAAATGCTCGCATTGTTTTTCACGTTGATGTAGTTTGGATTGGTACACACTGACAATTTTACAAATCAGATCCTTATGTCTCAAGTGACTGTTCTGAAAATGAGAAACAGGACGAACCTGTGAAAAGTTTGGCTACATGAATTGTCTGATGACATGTAGGAGCTTTTTATGGTAGTCAAAGATACACTTGGTATTTCCAGGACAGTGTTCAACTAACATAATAGTGAAATCATCCTTCTCCTTGCAAATTCTTGCCTTTCTAGAAATGAGTTTCTAGAGAGAAATTCACCCACTTCTAGCAAATGAAGACAGTATCTTTCTTTGGTTCATAGCTTTACTTTATCTTTGAGCCATGGTACACTGAATTAAATGTGTCTCATGAGAAAATAAAAAGCAGGGATAAAATTTTAAAACTTAATTTTTAGGTATATAGTCAAAGGATTAGATAATAATTTCGTAGGGAAGATACTTATCCATGCTTTTATTGACTTTTGTCAAGGGCTTCATGCGGCAGACTTGCACCTTCTTTTGTAATAATGCAGTATCATGGATTTCTTTGCAGGCCAGATGGGAAAAGAAAAGCTGGTATTTGGCTTCCAGTTTACATTTTATGTATTTGGAACTTTAAGCGCAGGACAGATACACATGTTGAACCTAGTAGAGTTGCACATATTAATAGTATTTTCTGGGTTAAGAGAGAAACCTTTTGCAAGTTATTTTTATATACATTGTCTCCAGCAAGACAGTGCCAGTTTCCATATTCATTGGGGGTTTTTTAACTTGATAAATGTGAACACTGAGTTTGTCCGACCAGTTCTCCAGTGCTCTCAAATGTACACAGGTGTTACAAAAATAACGCATGTATGCATTAGAAGTTGCTGAAATTTATGTATTACGCTAAAAACATCAGTGTGTTTTAATGGTGAAACAAAGGGGGTATTTAACATGAATTTGCTATAAATCTAAAACTTCATGTGTAACTGAATTAAAAATATATTATTGTGAATTCCACCCAAGGGTGCTCAGAAAGAAGCAAGTCTTAACATGATAACCTGAAAAAAATTAACAGTTCAATAACTTCCAGTTTATTTAGTCTTTAATTGCTCTAAATAATGTAAACATACAGCTTGCTTTTGTTGGACATTTTTTTCAAGAAAATAGCATCCGTATTCTGAAAGGAAAAATATAAAAAGTTGTTTTCTATAGATGGGAATAAGAAGAATGTAATACTTTTTGAAAACATAGGTAGGTAGATTTGATAGACATTTCTAGGTTATCTTTCAGGAATACTCTGTGTAAACCTACAAAGGTATGTTCAGGAAAAAGTTGTAACAAGTGTAATTATGTTATAACCAAGCATAGTCCAAAGCCAATACACTTTAATTCACCAGGGAGTTGTTTGGTGCTCAAACCTGTTCCAACTCATTACGATACTTTAGACAAATTTGGTAGTTGTCATTCACAGAAGTTTTAAGAAACTACCTACACATTGAAATGGAAGCTCAGAGGCAGAGATAAGATTTATATCCAAAGAGTGAAATATTTTATTAGATTTTCTTCCTTTCAAAAAGTCGTATTTTTTTACAATAAAAAAATGCTATAAGAAAATAAAAATCAAATGGTGGCACTGAGTAGTAACATGTGCTTTTAGGTTTTATTTAACTTCATTGTACGTTTTCCAAGTCCCACATTACCAAGTGTTTGTGTTCATTTGTTTTTTAGCTTATTTGCACTAATCTTGATGAACTCAGGGAATTAATCACAAAGATTGAGAATGAACTCAAAGATCTGGAGGACATTAAAAAGAAATCGGTATGTGATATTAAAAGCTTTCTTTTGTATGGGTATTGAACGGTGCCAGTTATTTTCCAAGGCTTGTCAACTGAAGATTTTATGCCTGTTCAGTAATTGCATGAAACCTTACAAGGTTGATACCTGGAGACTGTGATCTTGATCTTTTCTGTATATAGTGCTCTGTTCATAATGTTTTTATGATAAGTAAATTCATTAACTGTGTTAAAACTTTTCACAGCCAAAATAAAATGTGGATAGTGTTAATACCTTTGAAGGAGCAGTTAATTTCTATTAAAGGTGACTCTTCTTCCTTGAGGACAAACTCTTACCCAAGAAGCAATTACAGGATAGAGTTCTCATATCTGCCTATGCAGTTTTGATCAGATCTTATTGTGAGCTGACTCTTACGTTGCTTATTAGCATTCTTAGCTCCTTTTGTTTTCAAGGAAGGTATAAAAGTTGGCTTTGTTTAATTTTTATTCACGTGGGTTGTACACGAAAGCATGCTATCTGGCATTTGACACCAGACTGCGATACAAATTTTACCAATACACTGGATCACTCAGTCTGTGCAGCTGAAAACCTCAAAAGAGTAACTGTTAGACAAGAGAATCCAACATGTTTGGGGTTTTGTAAGAGGCAGTGATTTTCATCAAAATATAATACATTGATAGTACTCATTTAAATGGCCCTCTACAGCCAGCTCTTCTTAATGCTTACTCTTTTTCATTGCAGTTTTTATTAAACCTTTGGTAGGCATTTCTGTGGCATTCCTATGAGCAGGAGTAGTTAAAAGTTGCTTTTTCTGTACCTTAGAAATGAGGCTGCTAATTTCTGTTAACGTCTTTAGTCTCATGCAGAAACAATTTGCTTTTAAATTATTTAAAGAGGAGAGAGATATGGTAGGTGAGAGGCAGTATAAATTAGGACTCTGAAAGACAACGTTCAGTGCAGACACTTAGCATAATTCTTGTTAAAATATCCAAAGGAATAAAAACAGACTTAACTTGAAATTATTTGTAGTTGCAGAATTGCAAATTGGTTTTATGATAAGATTGTCAAGAGGTTATCAGAAAGATTGTGTCAACAATGGAAGAAAAGGCCAAAATGAGAGTACACATAAGCATATAAATAATCTTAGTATAGGTGAGACTTCTAGTTTACTAGTAAAACCATACCAATAAGACTTCTTCAAGGGTAGACAAATGCTAAATATGTCATAATTGCTCTTTGAACTGAAATCTGATAATGTCATAATGTAAATAAGTTGCATTTAGGAATACTATGTTTGGTTCCAATTGCAGCATCTTGGAGAAAAAAAAAAAAAAAAACAAAACAAAACAAACCAACCAAAAAATCAACAAAACCAAACACACACACACAAAAACCCCTAAACAACACTTAAGTACAGGGGAGTTAAGATACAAGTCATTCAGAATTCAGAAGTTGTGAGGTAAGGACAATCTTTCTCTGTGCTTGTATATTTCTATCAGATCATGATGCTGGGTGTTAGAAAATTTATGTAAAGAAATATGGCACTGGCTGAAGAAGTGATTATAAGGAAATAGTAAAGTGAAGTATTGATTTTTAAAACATAATTATCAGGCAAATTTCATACTTTTGAAAAATACAAATAGATTATAAATTAGATGAATAATCTAAAAAATTGACTTTCTAAAATGAGGTTTCACTTTGCAAGACAAGTCATTAGAATTTCATTTTGATGTCTAATACCATGTGTAATTAGATTAGATATCTTAAAAAATGGAGGAAATGCAGGTTTTCATTGTTGAGCTCTGACAGAAATGACAGTGGCAGTTTCAGAAGCATCTGGAATAGTTTGTTTCAGCTTTTCTGATGTGCCTAGTCTATCAAGTAAAAAACCATTGTTCTAATTTGATGATGGAAATTTGACCTAATGTGAAAGCTTATTTTAATATGATGGTGCTCAGTTTGATGCTTTTAATGGACTTTTTTCTTGTTTTGACCCAAATATGGTGGTGTTCTTACTACTTCATGGTAACTTTATTGATTTTTGTTTGCAATAGTGACCTAAGCGAAGCCATAGGTATCTTTTCTTTGTGACTAACTTGCTCGGTAATTCCAGTTGTAGTAGTTGTTAGCACATGTTACTGTGAGAAACCCTCAAGGCAAGCTTTAAAACTTACATTAAGTACCAACACATATTAGAAATACAGCTTATCTAATTTATATGGAGACTTCAAAGTATAACCTTTTTCTTAGTCCTAACTGCCCTTTGTTTCCTAGGAGACCATTCTAGAGTACATAAAAGGAATTCCTTCTCCAGAACTTGGAAGTACTGGAGGCTGTAATGAAAGAGCTGAGCTGTAAGACTTCTTTAACCTGACTAAACTTACTGTTTTCCTACATTTTTTTATAGGTAATTGGACTGGTTGTATCTGACACTTTCAGAACATCAGCTTGGGCCAACAAATGACATGAGAAATTTTTAGCCCAAACAAATTTTGTTTGGCAAGTTAAAAGCAAATTAGAACAGGGTTACGTAATGGAAAGCCATGGGTAATTTTAAGTGTGGACATTACTACCAGTTTCATGTACAACTATGAAAGAATAAACTGGTTGGAAAGGATTTTCATTGTTTGGTTGACTGAAACACTGAAACAATTTGCTTCTCTACTCTTTTCTACATCTGTATTGTCTTTTGAATGAGCTATGAGCAATATTTTTCCATTTAAATGACCTTGCACTTTTGCTTGACTACTGGCAAGTTTGTTTAGCAACAATGGGATTTGCCTTAGCACCAGTGTACCGTAACTGCTTAGAGAGGAAAATGGAATTTGACCTCAGTTCTTTAATTTTAAATGGAAGTTCGACTCAATGTTATCTCTTCCCAGACTGCTTCGCTCTTGAAGTCTAGTCACAGTTCTGAAGCGAGGCTGCAATTTTACATACGCTTTCAACTGACATAAGCCAAAACTGCTGCCAGATAAATAGATCCTACTCTCTGTGTCTCTGACAGCTTATATTTTCTGTGCCACCCCGAGAGAGGGTAGCAAAATTCTTTATTCAGCTGCATGGTGAGAGAGTTAGTCTGTGATGAACCTAATTACTTTTTTACTGCTGCTGAGGTGTTTGTAACCGAGATCAGTTTTCTGGTGTAATTTATCATGCAGTTGCACAAATACCTGTGCTTGTGTTCTGCCACAGTTTGAGGGGTCATTGTAAGGACAGGAATGAGCATCTGGGGGCAAAAGAAAGTGGGACTGCTTTTGACAGAAGTGCCGTTTTGTGGCAGGTGAAGTTGTACATGATATTACAGTCAGGGGTTCTCTAAAAATTCTATCCTGTCAGCTACTAAACAGTTCATCTCCTTACCATGTACTACATTTGAAGACATAGGAGAGAGAATAAGTTAGTCTGATTTACTATTTATTTGAGTGCTTGCCTGGAAATCAGAAAGTGGGAGGTGCCGAAAGGGGACTTAAAGGACTTGAGTCTAATGCTCTGTGCACTTTCTAGTGAAAGGATGTAGGGTGGCTCCCTAAGGAGTGTCTAAGCTAGAATGTTTTCTAGCTTTGGTATGTTCATTAGGACATGTGAAGTGGCATCCTTTCACTTTAAAGCAGTATGACTAAAAAGCAGAGTGAAAATAGAGTTAATAGAAGATGATAAAAAAATCCACAAAGTTTACAGTAACAAGAATTGAATTCTAGTAAAAATTGTCTGGTCTGTTGCTAATACTGATACAGATAAGATGTGTGGGAAGTTACAGGCAGTCAAAAAAACAATTATAAATCTGAAGTAGAACATATTGGTTAAAAATTCTGCTGAGGAGTTACTGCATTTTTACCCCATGTTTGCTGAAAATTTAGCCTGTATTTATAAGCATGACAGTTGAATTGAATGGGAGCTTTTAGAAAATTGCAATGACTAGCAAATTGATTGAGACATGCAAAGTAGCCTAATTCCACTTAAAAATCTACTTGCAGCAGTATTGATGAAAAAATAATTTTGATAAACACATGGTAGTGAAGCATTTTGCTGATATATTAATGATAACGTAAAGGCTTCTGTCTAATACCTGAAATTTCTTTTATGAGAAAAGATGGTAAAGTAGCACTGTCTGTCCTGATCAGTGTGCAAAATAACTATCTGTTCCTGTTATTTTGGATCCCATTTTTCCCTGTTGTCTTTTGTGCCAGGTAAAATCAGTGGGAGTTTATTGTGGTTTAACCCCAGCCAGCAGCTAAGCATCACACAGCTGCTCCCTCACTCCTCCCTAGTAGGATGGGGGAAAGCATCAGAAGGGTAACAGTGAGAAAAAAAATGTAGCTTGAGATTAAGACAGTTTAATAGGTAAAGTAATGGTTACTTGGGAAGACAAACACTGAAATGCCGAACATCTACTCTTTCCTTCTTCCTCCCCCAGCTTTATATGCTGAACATTACGTCATATGGTATGGAATATCCCTTTGGTCAGTTGGGGTCAGCTGTCCCAGTTGGGTCCCCTCCCAACTTCTTGTGCATTGCCAGCCTCCTCGCTGGTGGGGTGCTGTGAGAGGCAGAAAAGGCCTGGACTCAGTGTAAGCTGATTCTTAAATCACTTCTTGCCATTCTGTAGTGTGAAGCTGTCAAGATTGCAGATACTGTATCAAGTAGTGAACTTTGGGCTTTTTTGCAGATGTTGTTTTGCAAGCTGACTTAGTAGTAAGCGTGTTTATTGTAAAATGAACTGGGTTTTGACAGGGACAGTTAATTGTAAACCTTGTACTGATTATGTTAAAGCATAGATTCTCTTGGGGAGAACATGAATATTGAAAGATTCCTTGTTTACTGAAATGCTAGACTTTATTTTGGTAGCACTGTTGGATTTGAATCATTTCCTGTAAGTCTGACTGGTAAGTCTGGGGAGTGAGAAGGGAGGCTGGAACCCAGGATTCTCCCACAGTTAAGTTGACAAGGTTAAAACAGATAAAGGGCAGTAAGTTCCTGAGGAGGTGACCAGTCTCTACCTCTACTGGGAGAAAAAAGTCAGACAAAGGTGAGGGAAGGAGAATTAGTCAAAGAACACCAGCCAAGTTCACAATTAATTAGGGTTTGGAGAAAATGCATTGAAGATTTTATTGTTTTGCAGAGGTCTGTAACACACTGATGTTCTTGACTTTGTAATAAGAAAGGTAAAAACCTCCTTTATAAAGGTTTTGGGCTCTGCCATCTTCCAGTGTTGTTCCTGAGTTTTTAATCAAACACTTGTACTTCCCAAGACAGGTGAATGTCTTTGTCTGTATTTGGGAGTGGATATATCTTTTAAGCAGGTGAGTCAGAAGGGCTGAAAGCAAACTGAGATTTTCTGCAGCTCTAAGTCCATATCACCTGAGAAATCTGTAGTTCAGAGTGCACCTGAAAATTTCACAGTTAAAAACCCACAGGTTCAGGTCAGAAATATGTGGAACCTCAGACATAAATAAATTCATTTGTAGGATACTGTGGCTATCAAAAGGAGCTAGGATGGAATACAATATTTTCTGTGTCTTTTTTTTTTTTTTTTTTTTTTTTTAAGGTTCCAAACAGACTGCTGTTAAATTTGTTAATAGGAAGTGGAAGTACCTGAGCTAAGTGAAAAGTGTTTTCTGGGTTTTTATTGGCTTGATACGCTTTCATTTTTTTTTCCTTTTTTAAGTAATGAATGGCAAAAATAATGCAAAATGGCTCATTCACTGAATAAATGATTATAAAATCTTTGTGTAAAGAAATTTGAAATATTGCCATACATTTGAAAATGCTAGAGGAACAATGTTTAGACAAGACTGTCTTAGAACACTTATCAGAAATTCATGTGACTATCAAAAATTGATGAGGGCTCTTACTAATATTTTAGTGAATTGAACCTCAACTTTACAGATAATGAAGTGGAAAAACTTACTGTGTCTTCTTATTTCAGTCTTATGAAAACTTATTACTGGGCTAAATCTTCTTCACTTTTTAGCAGGAGGTGGACTTCCTTCTCCCCATTCCACCCTCCTCTTCTCCTGTTCCCTCCTCCCCAGTGAAACACATACCATGCTTGAGACTTTTGAATGTAAGGAGTTTTTGGTTATACTTGTTTTCATCTATAATACTGTATTTACATAAATATGCATGCAAACAATACTGTAAGTTTGAGAAATCTCTGCACACATATCTGCAGGTTTAAACTGCAGATGAAGAGATCCTCACTCTGATAAATATTTAGGATAACAGAATTTTAATAGACTCACTTGAAGCCTTGCAGATGAAATATTTTAATTTCAACCAAGGTTCTGTGTTACTATACATCTTTGTAATACATCTAACACACTTTTTCTATTCTTTGTCCCAAACCCTTGATTTGTACTTTAGTCACTTCCAAATAGCCTGTTATTGCTTCTCTCTGGCTTGCTTGCATCTTTCAAAAACACTGATATGAGCCTGAAATGTTGAATTTTGAGTCTAAAGTTTACACATTTACCTCCATGCAGTTTCCTGTATTTCTGAGGAGAGATTGAGCATGTGGAGCTAGACAATTTTAGGCTTTAAATTTGGAAAATCTTCTCCACAATAATTACTTTTTCTCTGATATTTCTGTCTTCTGCTTATCTCCCTAGCTTTCAAGATTTTTGTCCCAGTCTTCAGTTTTTCTTTGCTCCTTCAGTATCTCTTTTTCTCTCTGTATTGCATAATTTTTCACAACTATTTTCTCTTAGCTTCCCATGATCTTTCATACAAGGAAAGCCTTGTGTGGCTAGCCCTCCAATAAGTGCTTGTGAAGAAGCTTTCCTTAAGATACTTTTGTCAGGTACCTTTCTACACTTCCAAATGTGAAAGTGTGGATTCTGCATCAGAGATAGGAATGTGTACTCGTACATTCAGTCTGGAGCATTTTTGTTATAGAAGTACTTCTGTATATTCAGAACATTTCAGTGTGTTGAATTTCAGTCAGTTAGTATGTTATTTTGAAAAAAATTACTCAAGGCACTACTGTCAGCACACAGGTATAACAAAACAGCTGATTTTAAGATGTCCAGCTGAAGAATAGAGAAATGCTTGTACATCCAGAGTTAAGATGCAAAGTTCAGCTATATGAAAGGGAGTTAAGGAAAATGCATAATAGTTTAAGAAATACAGCTTTTTTTGTAAATAGTTTAAGATACTGTATATATACAGTTTCTTCATGAATTACAGAACTGTAAGTTAGTTAATGTCTTGATGCTCTTCTAATGAATAGTAAAATGTGACATTTCAGTGCTGGATAACTTGAGTTAAGTTCAAAAAAGATAGTAAGATCATGCTGATAATAAACTTTCTTCTGTGTTTGTTTTATGTCTTTAAAATAAATGTGGTAGATTAATCAATGTACTGATGACTGTGTAGTAATTTTGCCTAAAGAAAATTAGAACGGATAGCTAAGTGAATGAATGAAAGGTCATTTTGTAGTAATGAACTAAATCATGAGATAAAGATATTCTCAGTAGCAAGAAATTTATTGCTATTTTTACTACTTTTGTTTGCAGTGTTCAATAAGAGAGTATGGGATACCATTTTAGTGCATAGCTTGGTGCAATCAGATATCTAGGTCATGGAAGTGCAAGCTGAGGTCTTTAAAAAAAGTTTGAGGGCTGATATAAGATATCTTTTCATTAGTTGCTGGTAAATGCTCAAAGATTAAATTGATTGAGATGTCATGAGTGAATTTATTTTATAATTTATTACAAGTCATTCTTCCTGACTATATTCACTCCCAGTCTTCAAATAACATCAGAAGTTAGTTGTTGATAGATATTTATCATATTCAGAATGATGTTGATGAAGGTCACGTACAAGATACTGACTTGTAGGAGCTTTTGCTCTAGAAGGTAACTCTAAGCATTTTCAAAATGAAAACACTTTCAATTACAGATGAGTTTGTGTAGTATGAGTACATAATCTCATCATACATTCTTACTCAGTCAAAACTGCCATTGACCTAATTGTCTGAAATTCTAGCATTTGGCTCATAAAGTGCTTAATAGGAACATGCAATATCAATCCATACCTGAATTGAAAAAAATATCAATTTCTTTTCTTTAGGTATCTGATGTCCAAAGCAGCTGTAGATCACCAACTCCCTCTCTGTGTGACATCACTAGAAAACGCTAGACTGGTGATGTCACACATACCACAGAACCCCGCTGCAGAATGGAGCAGGCCTATTAAGGGTAAGGTAAGTTTTCTCCCTCCACCACCACCCCTTTTCAACAATATTGCATGGTTTTATAAGATTTTTAATTTTCTTTATTTTATGTCCCTGGGATATGAAGTAAAGATTAAAGAAAATCTTGTAAAACTGCATAATATTGTGGTTGTGTGTGTGTGTGTTTATTTAAAAACAAAACAAAAACTCCCTTACAAAGTTCAGTCCTTACCCCATATATCCGTATCCTGGCTCCAGTCTGCTTTGGGGTTCCATGATGAGTATGCCAGAATAGTGTATGTTGGGGCATCACGGAGAGTGGAGTCAGCATTTCCTAGCTGCTCTGGATGTCAGAAACCTTGTTTTAAAAGGTAAGTTTTCAATTGATAATGTGTTGAATGTGTCTCTGTGTTTATATGGAAACATTCAGCACATTTCTAAAATGTATCTTTATTGTGTTGGCATTTTTAAAATTTCCTTGTAACTTAACACAGCTGAAAGTCACATTTTATGCTTGTCTTCTGTCTAGGTCTTTTTTCTGTTTTGTTCTGCTGTTAATACCTTACATTGTGTTTCCAGAAGAAAAGTGTTTTGTTTGTCACTACCTGGAACAAGATGTCATATCCAAGGTATAGAAGCAGTGGTACTGGGAATGTGAATTGCAGACCGTGTAAGCACATAACTTGGTACACACCCAAGTTAGGTACTGGATATTTCTGTTTAAATAATCAGTTAGGAATTCAGGCTCTTATCAAACTTAGAATTAGCTCAAGTAAGTGAAGGGGAACAGTTTCTTCACACATCTATAAAGAATGAGCTCTTCAGTAATAAAGACAGACATTTTGCCTCTAAAGTACTGTCTTGGATTGATGTAGTTGGATAATTTTAGTTCATATCTACCAAGAAAATCCTAACTGGATTTCATAAATGCCCACCGGCAGTGCATCCAGATCTCCATTTCTACAGACCCATGGTTGACAAGACAACTGAACTACGGGGCTGTAGTAACTATTACTTTGTACTAACCCTGCTGTTCCACTAAACCACTCTTCATGGAATTTCCTGAACAGCTGTATTTTGATTACTTTGAGCAGAACATTCATGGCTACTCTGCTGTGGTCACTTCCTTCAGTGTCGTTAGATTTTTGCATTCCGTTTATTTAATCCCATAACCCATCAGGTCATAATCGTTGGCTTTATCTTTTATTGTAAGTAACCCTGCCGTCAGTGGTTGAATGGGACGTTTGAATGTCTCCTCACCTTCAAGCAGTACTATTGTCAGTGCTGCATTAAGTCATCTGTGACCTGACTAGCCGAGTTCTTAAAATAAGAAAGGAAGAATGGAGATTCAACAGCTTCTCTGTGCAATCGGTTCTAATGCTTTACGTTTCTGATGAAAATACACCTTCTAAGATCCATCCTTAGCCTCCTAAGCTTCAGTTTGTAGCTGGTGTCCTGCATTATATCATATGGTATTACTGAGAAGAGTTTGCAGTACAGACATTTGTAAAGGCAAGTTTATGATCTGTAGAAATTAGTAGGCAGCTATGTAATAATGAAGTAGGGAGGTAAGTCATAGCTGTATAAATTATTGATTTGCCTTTTTTTCCCCCCTGGAAAAAACGCAAGACTCTGTTAGAGAATGAAATTGCATAGGGAAGGTAGTGCTAGATTTTGTAGTGATGTGCCTTAAGGTTATAGTTGTATTTTTATTTCCCTTTTTACTATTTTAATATTTAAGGAATAATAGCAGATCATTGGAGTAACATCTGGGCTTTGTAGAAATCTTATGTGTTTGCACAGAAAAGCAACTGAACCACAATAATTTATAAGATAAGGATCTCTTCCACCTCCTCAGTCTTTTTTGGCCAATATTTGTTTTTTGTGCTGACTGTTTCTGAGGAAAGAAAATTCTTCTCATGGCTTAAATTTGTGTATGTTGCCACTAACAGGTTTATTGCCAACTCCTAAACCCAAGTAAGAAAAATGAGTAATGGGATACAGGGAAATAATTATTTTGCTATAATGTTTGCATTAAAATTATTTGGAAGGAAACATGGAGTTTTACAGCTATTATATCCAGAGGACGATATTTTTGTTAAAAACTAGCTCTAGAATTTGGGGGAGAGGGAATTGGTTATAGTTTTTGTTCATTTTTGTAAGGATAAAAGTGACTTGTATTTGTTCTTTGAAGTGTAAACGAAGGCAATGAAGTCTTGAAGTCTGCTCTTGACTAAGCCTTCTACTTGTGTCTGGCTGTTCAATGCATGATATGGTTACCACTTCAAAGTTTACTCACTGGTCAGCTGATATTAATTTGGCTTATAAGTACTCTTTTTTTCCTACTTAAGCCAAGTTCTTAGCCTTATTTAAAGGTAAATGAGTCTTACAAATTAATAATTTCTTGTTGTTCTTATTCTGTAGTAATTTTTCATGTGTTTTTAATACTATGTTTTCATACATCCCATTCTTTGCTATATCAAATGTATGTACAGCATTTCTATATCCTGATAGTAGTGGCATTGTTCATTTTTGCCATTTTGATTTTTGTTTTGATACAATCCACTGTGTAGTATATAAATTCATCCTTTTAAAACTGTCTGTGAAATGTTTTGTGTATCTTACAAGAAAGATAAGTTTGTGCATGCAATATTCTTCCAGATGTTAGCAGTTAATTCTGTTGACTGCTAACATTAGGTGGTGATACCAAATGCCTTGGTAGGCTACAGTATACACAAGGTCTGTTTTCTGTTGCAGTGTTCCATGGCAGATATTAGGCTATAGCGCATTACATGTGCAAATATGACTGTTCACAAATGGAAAAAATAGATTACAGTTTGCTGGCTTGTCTGTGTGCTCAACGCTAACCAGTATGTGGTAACGTGGCATAATTTCCTACTTAAAATCTTTGCTTTTGTAATTTAAGAATGAAGCGGTAGCTATTCATTTTGTTATGTAACAGGAAAATGATAATCCATAAAAAATAGATACTTGGTCTTCAAACAAACTTTCAGCCTGACTGATCATGCTGTACAGTGGAGAGATTTGCTGAAACGTGTAGGAAGGAATTATTCCAGTGTCCATAGAAAAATAATTCTTCTAGACTGCTGAAAGGCAGCCATGTCAAGCTTTATCCAGCTTTTCCTACCCTACACTTCCTGGTGTGCTGGACCACAGGAAACCGTGGAGGTTATAAGCTCTGTCAAAAGCTAAAGATGTGTATGAAATTAATAAGTTCCCAAGTCTTGCTTCTTTTTCTTGCAGAACCATATTGTCTTTACTGTTTTATGTCCTCTCTAACAAGTCAAGAGATAAAATCATTGATGTAAAATGGACAGAATTAGTAGAATGGCAGAAGCATTAGAATATACCACATCTCTCTGTAGCTGTTACATATATATGCATTGTTCAGTCTTTTATGTAGTAAACTAGAGAATAAAGTTTGGGGGAGATATAAAGGGTATCTAAGAGTGTTAAGAGACGGGTTCTGCAGCATTATGGCCACCATGGTTTTTTTCAGTATGGCATGCTGCCTTTCTAAATAAGTAACCAAAAAAATGTAACATGCTAATTGTCTTTTCCCAATGCCTTTTATCCTCATTCAGCCTTTCCAGATCTATTAAAACATTAATTCTTCATGGAGTATCATAAAATCACATATATCCATTCGGAAAAGAAACCCTTTTTAATTATACATTTGAATTAAAGCTTACAGCTTTTATGTTGGAAAACTGCTCTCTGCTGCATAGTCTGTTACTTCATATAAATGGCCAATTTGCAAAACTTCTTTTAAAAAAACACTTTATCTAGAGCTCTGAATAAAATACAAAAATGTAATGTAAAAATTGGGGTTTATCCCTGAAAATTGTAGGTTGTTTTTTTTTTTTTTTTTGCAAATAATATAAATTATATCATGTTAAATGAGGTTATGGTGAGGTTTTCCATAGAAATTTTATCTCTAACTATTAAAAGTGAACATACATGGTTGGTTTCCTCGACCTGGATGGATTATTACCTATGTTAGTTACTCATGTAAGTAATTTTAAATATGTGGTGTGTTTTTAGGATTCTGGTTCAGTTTTAAGTTTAACCTGTAAAAAGTGAACATACTTGCAGTATTGCTTCTTTCCATACGACATTAACTCTATATTATAAAAAAAAATAAAAAATACTAGTATTAATGTCTTCCATAGGTTAAGGGTAGATGTAACTATGAAACTTACTAATATTTTCTTCCAGTTATTTTCCTCCTATGCTGTATTCGTGTACCAGGATTATAGTAGTACTAATACCATATAACAGGATTCAGGTCTAATGCAATGATAAATAAATGGTATTTATGTTTTCAGGGAAGATGGTACCATCGGAAGCAAGCAGTAAAGGAATTGCATGGTACGTTGATAAGACTGCTTAATGAGCTGTTACCATGGGAACCAAAGCTAATGAAAGCATTTCAAAGAAACAGGTAATTAGCTGCTCATTTTTAACAATAGTGCATGGGATGGAAAAAGAGAACAAAATTCAGTCTTTAAAAACTAATCAATAAGTTGGGTTCTCAAAAAAATAAATGGAAAATACTTGGAGGAAAGGAATGAGGCACTGGCAGTACTTTAGTTGTAAGAATTACTTTATGTTCCAGACTTAACTGTCTCTAAAGTAGAATTTAACACAATTTTTTCCATCTAAAATGTTAAGGAATCCTTAAGAATACCTATCAGTAGTTGTATCACAATCCAGATAGGATTTAACAGCTGCTTAAAAAGGTATTATATTTTAAAAAAAAACCCACCACCATAGCACCAGAGACAGTAAACAAGTAGAATTACTAAGAGTTGGTTACTTAGTAGCTCTTTTTATGGGTATCATGCATGAATTAAAATCATTATTTGGAAATTTAGATGGTTGTTGAACATTTTGCTTTAAATAATGGACCAAAGTACAAGTTTTGCCTCTTTTTTTTCCTATTCCTTTCTATTCAGGTTTCTGTTCATTTTCCTTAGCTGTTCATTTCTTTCTGGTTATAGGAATTCAGGGTCCTTTTGGAAATGTGGCAGATAGTAATACTACTAGAAAGGATTTAAGTTACCAGTATGTGGGGCGTCCAGTTTTATCCTTTATGTAGATTCTGCTCTATTAATTTTTGTATTAGTTCTTGTATCAGTATTAGTTCTTGTTTAAATGAGGTTATGGAATAGAGGAGTATAACTGTTGTGTAAAGTGTGTAGAAGTACTATATATGAGGTGTGCTTAATAAAAGTATATTTTACTCTGGAACTAGGTAGCTGAGGTCTTGCATGCATGTGTGCTCATAGCGAGAGAAGCATGCACTTAAAGTGCAGGTTAATTTTTGCTATTAACTCACATTTCTCAGCATGTATGTTTTAGGCTGTAACCCTAGTTTATTCAGCAGTGTTACCGTAAGTATTTCCAGGACTTAACTGTTTGGACAAACACGTAGTATACTGGGGAACAGCTCCAGCTGAAAAACAACCTTTACAAATTGTGAGGAGAAAATGGGGAGAGGGGGGGCGGGGGGGGGGAGCTAGATCAGTGTGTTGGTCTGATTCATTAGGCAGCTTAAGTAGCACCAGTGGTAGTGGTGAAGAAAGGTGTCATGTGAAAGGGAAAAAGCAACTGAGTAAAGATTGCTTATGCTGATGTAAACAGCAGCACCACCACAAGTCTAGCTGCAGTTGCAGGGTCTGTAGGGTGTCTCAGGCAACTACTAACAACATACTAATTGAATGACAGTGCTGGCCTTTTAGGTTGTTAAGGGCTGGGCACTTCCTTCCTTCTGTGCAAGACCTCAGTATGGAATAAGAATCTGGAGTTTTCCTTCCTTCCTTTCTTGTTGCCTTTAATTAATAGGGCCACTCTATGATATTTTTTTTTTCCCCTTTCTGAAAGGTCCTTTGGTCTTTTCAAAATTATGACAGAGTATAATGTTGAATGGTATTTGAGCAGCAGCAAGCTTTAAAAGGAAAGGTTACTTATGCACACTGATCACATTTGTTCACTGGCCCCACAGCAGAAGTTCCTCAGAAGAAAAAATGAAATTCCCATCCAGAACCTTTAATACAGTAGTGGTTCCCTAGTGTCCTTCTATAGTTCTTCCACACCTAGACATCAAGCTCAAAATCCTAATGACAAAGTTGAAGCATCTTCCACACTACATCTTCATAGAGCTTCAAGGTTGTCCTCTCTTGGTGAGAGTGTCAGAGTAAACTATTAGGTCTTAACTGACCCTGACCAGCTTTACCTGGGACTCCACCTACATCAGTTGCCCAGGTTCACCATTTCAGGTAGTTCTGCAGCCTTCCATCTCTGCCATAGGAATGTCAGTTTCCAGCTCAACTATAGCAGTTAGTGTGCCTGACCATGGGTCCTGCTGATCTGGACTGACCGTCAGACTGGCCTTGGAGCTGTCTCATCACAATGCATCTGCTCAGAAATCACTCAACTGGATCCTGACCCTGGCAGCCATCATGGGACCTGATTGTGATCTGAACCTGTGAATTGACTTCACATCTTGACCTCAGACCTGCCTCAGCACCAGGAACTTGACTGTTGATCTGGGCTCTTGGGCCTGCCCTGCTCCCTCATTCAGGAGTGGTGGGATGGCGTCCTGGCTGGTGAAGCTCATTAAGACCATTATCATAAAGGTCCTTTCCAACAAGGGATTCTGTGATTCTATGATTCCCTGCCAACTGTGACATCATGCTTGGCTCCCCCCTCTCCGGCCTTTAGGGAGCAGCTGGCCATTGTTGCACTTAATGCAAACAGCTGTTATTTTGATGCATAAGAATGTCTACATTTAAGATCTTATTCTTACTGTCATAGAACTATATAATAGTTTGGGTTGGCAGGGACCCATAAAGGCCATCTAGTCCAACCCCCCTGCAATGAGCAGGGGCCTCTTCAACTAGATCAGGTTGATCAGAGCCCCGTCCAGCCTGACCTTCAATGTTTCCAGGGATAGGGCTTCTACCATCTCTCTGGGCAACCTATGCCAGTGCTTTACCACCCTCACTGTAAAAATGTATCTTCCATATATCTAGCCTGAATCTCCCCTCTTTTAGTTTAAAAACATTACTGCTTGTCCTATCACAGCAGGCCCTGATAAAAAGTATTTTCCCCGTCTTTCTTGTAGGCCCCCTTTAAGTATTGAAAGGCCACAATAAAGTCTCCTTGGAGCCATCTCTTCTCGAGGCTGAACAATCCCAATTCATGTCTTTCCACATAGGGGAGGTGCTCCAGCCCTCTGACCATTTTTGTGGCCTTGTCATAAGGGTTAGATCTAGACTAGAGTCTAGATTCTGTTCCACACAAGGTGCCAATTGCTATGTTCTATTTATTCATTTGCTAAATAATCCTCCTGGATATTGTGTTGGTTATCACCATCTGAATCCCATAGTTCACTGTATTTGTACAATAAACTACCCCCTAGATCTCATCTAAACAATGGTTTAGAAGAAGGGACAATGGAAATGTGTAGCAGTTCAGGAGTATTGAGGTAAGTGTGCTATAAAGTGGATCTGTTTATGAACTATGTTCAAATGACTAAAGCAGCTGTGTATTTCCATCATATGCACATTCTTTAGTGGAGTGTGAGACTATGGAAATGACAGTGGCAGCTGTTCTAATGGCCCAGAGATAAGAAAGTTTTCCTAAAGGAGAAATTACACTACAGTCCCATAGCCAGAAGCATGATGCATTTAAGAAAAACAAGATTTACTTAACTGTTTAGTTGGGGTTGCCTGCAGAGGAAGAGTTTTACAGAATCACAGAAGGGCAGGGGTTGGAAGGGATCTCTGGAGATCACCTAGTCCAACCCCCCTGCCAGAGCAGGTTGCACGGGAACGTGTCCAGGCGGGTTTTGAGTATCTCCAGAGAAGGAGACTTGTTGCAGTTAATATTCAAGTCCTTTTAGGTACATTTGTGACAATGCAAGATGAAGGAAGAAACAGAAGATGGATGCAGTGAAACAGTGATGGTCATACTTGACTCAGTCTTTTTGCCTATTGTTAGTGAGCTTAATGGCATAGAATGCAGTTTTAGTGAGGGAAGGGACATTACTGTCACTTCATATTTTCTGGGATTTAGAGACTTGCAGAGCTACCCTGAAAGTTTTTGAAGGGCACAGACATTTTGACACCAACTTTTTGTGTGGTGCAAATACAAATAATTTTTTTAAAATGTTAAAAACAGTGTGTTTCTTTAGTAAAGTTGGTTTTTGTTATTTTCAAGGTCTAGATTGAAGAAGGACTATGATGACTTTAAAAGACATCCAGACCATGATAAATTTACCAGAGAATTGTGGAGTAACGATGAAAGTGAAGTTGATTCTAGCAGAGATTCTTTTGCACTAGTATGCAGTAAATATTCAGAGTCTGTAGAGTGTGTGGACGTTCCCCAAAAAGATCACCTCGACAATGGTAAGCATTTACTGGAATTTGATAGTTTTAACTTAATTCAGGAACTGAATCAAATTGATTGAGTAGTTTAATTTTTTCCATGTGATCTTGTGTCCTACTTTTTACCTTAACTACTACTGTAATAATATTGAAATAGCTTGTGATGCATGACTGATGGATGTAGACTAGGAAGGGGCAGACATGACCAAGATGAAAATTCTTATTAATGCAAGTTTTGGTTGTTTTTGTGCTTAACTATATCTGTGATAACATAGTAGGCCTGCTCAGAAATTATGATGGGTTGACCATCTCTGTCTGCCAGATGCCCACCCAGCCACTGTATCACTTCCCTTCTTTAACAGGACAGGGATGAAAGTAAGATGGGAAAGCTCATGGGTCAAGATACAGACAGGGAGATAACTCACCAGTTACTGTCACAGGCAAAACAGACTCACTTGGGGAAAATCAATTTGATTTATTGCCAATGAAAAATAGAGTAGGATGGTGAGAAGCAAAGACAAAAACTAAAACACTTTCCCCACCTTGGCCCATCTCCATCTCCTTCCCAGGCTGAACTTCATTCCCAATTCTTCTGCCTCCTCCCCTGTCAAGTGGCACAGCGGTAATGGGGATTGGGGGTTGAGGTCAGTTCATAACTCTTCATCTCCTGCTTCATGCTCCTTCTTCAAACTTCTGCCCTGCTCCTAGTGTGGGGTCCCTCCGATGGGATACAGTCCTTCACTAACTGCTCCAGTGTGGGTCCTCTCCACAGGGTAGAGTCGTTCAGGATAAGACCACTCCAGTGTGTGTCCCCTGTAAGCCACCGTTCTGTCAGGAGCCTGCTCCAGTGTGGTCTGTCCATGGCCTGCAGGTTCCTTCAGGGCATATTCACCTGCCATGGCATGGGGTCCTCAACAGGCTGCAGTGCAGATACCAGTTCCAGCATGGTTCTCCATGGGAGGGGATCAGTCTGCTTCACCATGGTCTTCAGAGGTTTCGGGGGAGTCCATTCCAATACCTGGAGCACCTCTTTCGCCTCCTTCACTGACCTTGGTGTCTACTGGAGTTGTTTCTTCTACATTTTTTTCCTCACTCCTCTGTCACTCTCTTCTGTGCAGCGTTCTCCATGAGGCATCACCAGCTTGGCTGACTGGCTCAGTCAAGTCCTGCAGTGGATCTGTTTTGGAGCCAGCTGTGTACGGCACAGGGCAGCTCCTGGCTTTTCCTCACAGGGGCCCCCCTGCAGGCCTGAACTGCAAAACCTTGTCAAAATCTCAATGTGCAGCCCCTCTGTCCAGCCAGCACTGTTGCCTGCATCCTGGGCCCTCTTACCCACTTCATGTATCCCCTACTCGCTGTCTGGTTCAACTTGATGCTCAGGATGAAACATGGCACTCACACCTTTGTCCCACAGGCACCCCACACTCACAAGTCTGGCTGGTATACCAGGCCAGACCACAGGCCCCCCTGCTCACTGGCTGGTCCAGCTTGAAGTTTGCCAGTGAATACGCACGCTGCCTCCACTCACACTGGGTTTGGGGAAGATACAGACACTCACCCCGCAGCAGCTAGCACCAGGCACACAGGTTGTGAACAACTCTATCTTTGCAGCTCCCCTTTCCTCTGCGCATCTCTTTGTGGGTCTGCATATCTCTACTGATTCCCTCACCCCTCGCAGCCCAGTCTCCAGGATCAACCCTGGTTTACAGTCCTATCAGTTGCAAAGTCCAGGTTGATCTTCCTGGAAGGGGCACTTGCAGTTTCTTGATAGCCCGGCAGTCAGTGTGATTGGTGAGGCTGTCTTGTCATTGTCTCAACGTTTCTTTTGTTAGATCTGTGTTTATTTTCTTTTTCTGGCTTCTCGTTTTCCCCCCCCAGTTTCCCAATTAACCAAGTCCTTGATGAGATAAACCTTGCTGGAATAACCATTCTCACATTCTCACATGCCTTCATCAATTACTGTGAATGACCAGGTTTGGTTTTCCTCACTGTCTCCTATACTGGTCAGTTTTGTGTCCCTCTATGTTATGGCTTAAGCATAAGCTATGCTTATGGCTTTCCGTATTACGTTTTTTTTTGTATTGAAAAAGGTCCTTGACCAGGTGCCCTTAAAGAAGCAGACATTCTCCTTCCACATATCTTTACACTTGCAAACTAGCCTTTAGCTAGACACTGTAAAATTGTTACATACAGGAATCAGTTGCAAATGTGTAAAACAGTTTCTGTTTTAATACCCTTGCAGATGAAATGAAACTACTAGAGATGAATTTACCTTCAGGAAAAAACAGAATTCTGAAAAAAGAATCAACTTCTAAAGACATACTGAAGGCACTGCCCAAATGTGTTAAACGACAGTCCAAGCAAAATAGTTGTCTGGATCAAAGCACTAATGAGCTTTCACCAAGGAAGAAAGCTAAGATGAGCACTAATGAGGCTGTGGTCCAGAGTTCAGAAAGCAGCCTGCACCCAGATAGTTGTTTGACTGAGCTGAAACAATTTGAAGGGTCAAATCTAGAATTGTTTTCCTTGACAGATCCTGCAACATCAGTATCAAACCTTCTGAAAGGGACCAAACCCATCCAGGCCTTGCTTGCCAAGAATACTGGGAACAAAGTGACCTTAACAAATCAACTGTCACCTCCTGCAAGTATAAATATATCTACTTCTGAAAAGCCAGTTTTATCACCTTTGGAATCATCACCGCTAAAACCAGCATTGCCCCACCAGACCAGTTCAAAGACTCCTTTACAAATGGTATACAAAATGCCAAATGGCCACTGTGTACCAATAGACCTTCACAACAGCTCTGTGAAAATTCAAATGCAACCTGTGATTGATGCTAAAACTGGAGAAAAAGTCATGCAACAAGTTCTTATTTTACCTAAGAATTTTCTTATTCAGCAGAAGGAAGGAAAAGTCATGTCCAAGAATATTCAGTCACTACAACAAAAAACATCTGAGCTGCACTGTACAACTTTACCAGAAATATCAAATGTCAGTGTTTCTTTAGCACCTGTTCTGTTAACAGGCCCTGCAAATGTTACCACTCAGTCACCCAGTGCAATTTCGAACAAGAGTGTTACCCACTTCTCACAGGTGACTGGTCCCGTGAACACTACACAACCATTGCTTGCTTCAGGAGGTAACTTATCATCAACAATTAAGGTGAGCCAAACTGAAACTGACAAAATCAAGACTACAGTTTCAACTGCTGCATTCCCTGTGTCTTTGACTTCACCTACTCCTTCCACAGCTAGCCAGCCTTTGATATCAGCAGCACCATTAAGTGGATCAAACACTGCTTCTGACTGTCACCGTCTTGCGTCTCAGCAAACTGACTCCTTTGAAACTAGGCAAGAGCTGAAGACGGTGTGTATAAGAGAATCACAATCTATTCTGGTCACAACACGAGGTGGAAATACAGGAATTGTTAAAGTGCGAACAAACCCAGACCAGATTTCACCTAGTAGTTTATCATCTAGTTCAGTTTTGACTTACTCACCTCAACTTCAGGCCTTTCTTGTGCCAAAAACCACAGCTTTATCATACTCTACTCTTCCGTCTGTAGCAACAGCCACATCTGATCTCTCACGTACTGGACAATCATCTCTTTCTGGATTTGTCCCCTCAACAGCTCCTTCTGTTAACATTCCAGCTTTCCCAGCTGATTTTACCCAGTCAATAGAGAAAAACGTGAAATTCACATTACAGCAGCCTGCTGTTGGGGGCACGTTGGGTAAAGTAATGGAGAACTCCTGCTACATGTCCTCTCCTTCTTTGTCCTCCATTTCATTAGCTAGTAATTTGATGTTAGCAACTCCAAACAGTCCTGTTAGTGTGACTAGGATTGGACAAAATAACACTGTCATAACTCCAAATTCTTCTGCACAGCAACAGGGTGATACTAAAACAAATGCTGTTACGCAATGTGAGTCTAATTCAGCAACAAGTGGAGATTTAATCAGTACTGTTCCAGTCCAGAAACTTACATTATTCACAAATCCACCCATTTTATCACCCTGTGGGGCATCAGGAGTCAGTATTATACCCTCTCCAGGATCCACTGGTATTAATGCTCAGAAGTTGGTTTTCATTAACACACAGATTGCCAATGGCCCATCAACCACCAATCTAGTTGCAGAGTCATTGAAACATAACCCTCCTTCTTCCCTAAGCAAAACCTTTGTTACTGCCATAGAGCAACCACAATTGGTTCTGATCCCATCTACAGTAGGAGCACCAATAAGAATAAATTCGTCACCAACTGTTGCTCAAGTGAAAGATGTTAAAATTGGACTAAATATAGGTCAAACCATTGTAAATACTAAAGGCAATGCACAACAGGCTCCACCAGTTAACATATTGCACTCTGCCATTTCTAAGGGAGAAGACAAAAAGAGCACAGGCTTGGCACTGTCTTTGACAAGCAGTAGTACTTTGGTTCCTGTTCCGAGTTTTATGAATCTAAGTGCTGCGTCAGTTAATGAGTCTGTATGTGTTGCAACAAAAGCCGAAAATACCTTTACAATAACAACGGCAAATGCATGTTTAGAATCTGTTTCAGTAACATCAAATGTGACTTTTTCTGGGACATGGCCCACTGTCTTGATTGGTGGAAATGATCCCTCGAGAATAAGGCCAATTCTGGGTAGTCGACTGTGTACAACAAATACTGGAAATACTGTGGGTATATCAACTGTGAAAACAGGACATCTTGCTTCATCTGTGCTGATTTCAACAACACAACCAACAGTATCTCCTCAAAACTTAACATCTGCTTTGCAGTTTCCAGTCATTAGCTTGCCTGGATATGTGACCACCCCCCACAAAATGTTACATACAGTTCCTCAGTTGGCAGCAGTTCCAGCTCCTCCAGTACCAAAAAGCCAGTTGCCCACAGTGCTTCAGTTTCAGTCATCAGGAGTTTCAGCTGCTATGCCAAGTAATGCAGGTGTTCACAAACCTCAGAGTATGTTGCCCCCTCCATCACCAAATACAGGTAAAGTCATTAGTTTTCCCAGTTTTGATTCCCTACAATGCCAGCAGATGCCTCCCAGTACAGAGAAACAAAGTCATGCTTACACTTGTGCTTCCACCGTTCAGATGGCGGCAGCTTCACCAACTGTAACAAGCAAGCCAGGAGGTCAGTTGAATGAACCTTGCATTCAACAGAAAATAGTCATTAACACCTGTATGCCTTTGGCACCTGGAACTCAGATAATGATTAATGGCACTCGTTTTATTGTTCCACTACAAGGCCTTGGAGCTGGCAGCCACGTTGTTGTTCTCTCTTGTAATACAAAACAGGCTCCTCCTTTAACTATTAACCATGATCAAGAGGGTCAAGGAGTACCGATTGTTAATCCAATAACCTCGAAAATCATGCTAGCACCAAGTAATTCATTAAGTTGGCAAATACCTAAGCATCCTTTGAAAAGCTCTACAAAAATTGTGAACTCTTTTGGGTCTGCAGATACTTTACCCATCGTACATGCAACACCCCAGATATTCAGTACTCCAGCTAGCTCCTCGTGTACTCCACTGTCGCCAACAGCACTGTCTGTGTCTTCAGTGATAAAATCTCCGGCTAATGTAGCTACATCTTCTGCGGTGTCTGCCGTTCATCCTTCAAACTCTCATTTACCAAGCAACACTTCAGTATTTCACTTAGACACTTCCATCAAAAAGCTGTTGGTCAGTCCGGAGGGAGCCATTTTGAATGCTATAAATGCTCCAGCATCAAAAGTTTCTTCCCTGTCTTCATCACTGCCTCCTGTTGTTGTGTCCACAAGCAGAAACCCTACCGCTGTCTTCCCTACATCTCAGTCATCTTGCCTTGATAAACCTGACAAAGCTGCATATTGAATTTACTGCAAATGAGCCACTTTGAAATTTTGGGGGATACTTCCAACTTTGGAAATTGTAACTATCAAATAATTTTGTACATTGTTTGAAACAGTTGATTTACTCGAAAGTACTTAAGGTTACGCTTCTTTCCTGTTTACCTGCGGGTCTTAGGAGGAAGAAAATTTTATTTAGTTTGTCAGAGGTGTTTTCAGATAATTCGTTAGTAAAAAGGTCAGAAATGACCAATGAGTTCATTAAAATTTTAGTTTGGAGAAATCTAGCCTTTTGCACATGTTCCATCTTACAGTATGGACTGTTTGCCAGTGTGTTTATGACAGTATATATCTCCTTTTTATTTGTCAAATTTATTTTTGATTTGTTTCTGTAAAAAATATTTATGCATTGTAAAAATGCAGTCTATGGTATAGAATTGTACATATTCATGAATTCGTAACAATCTGTACTAAACTGTATGTACAAAGAACTATGCTGTCTTATTTATGTTTTGTTTACATAATGTATAGTTTTTTAAGTATTTTAGTAACTTTGGACCAGTGTACTGTTTAGCAACAATGCAGAAGAATCTGCATATAATAAACCAAGTTGCTGTACTGCCTTGTGTTGGCAATAGTTTTAAATGTGTATACCTGTTACACCATGTCAGAATACATATATATTCATCTTCCAACTCAATGCAGATGCATCTCAGTTTTTGGAATATAGTAGAATGAAATTATTTAATTTCTTCTGCTCTTCATTGAGGTTTGGATTTGATAGGAGCTGGAAGGAAGGCCATCCTGTTGTTCCTCCTGATACAGGGCGGGATAACCCATACTTCATTCATTCTTAATAAATGTTTGGTTATATTGCCTAAAATCTCCGGTGATGTGGTAAGACTAGAAATGGTTTCACAGACACCAGTCTTAAGTCACACTGCTGCTCAGGACTACCATGTTTTGTCATAAAGCTTATAGATCTGTCGAACAGTACAGCCTTGTATGCATTTGCACCTATCTGTTAACTGTAACAAGGCCACTCTTTAATATTCTGTCTAACCATAACAAGCTACCCAAGCTCTTTAACCAGACATACTTTCTAGATCTGTAATTTTTCTTTAGCTTTTAATTGGTCTATCTGGAAGGATAGTGCTAAAACATCACACAGTATCAAAGGAGGCCTTATTAGTGCTTTGAGTGGGAATTATTCACATATTGCATAAACCATCCCCTCTTATGCAGTGTATTCAATATTTGTTGGCTTAGGTCCAGCTTTTGATCTGAGAAAATCCTTGAGTTAGTTTTTCTGCAGATCAGCTGAGTTCACAGGCACCTGCTCCAGTGTTTATGAAAACAGATAATTTTTTTGGTGTCTTGGGACTTGGCATATAAAGAAAGAGTGCTTGCCTAGCTGCTCTTTTTTATGGAAGATGATGATTTTAGAAGTGCCGTTTTAAAATCTGAAGTCATAGTCTCTGTTAGTTGCTTGGAAGATCCAGTCTTAGGCTGAATATCTTTGTATGTGTGGGATTTTTTTGATTTATTTTTTTTTTAGACACTAGATTTCGGAAGAACTCATGAATGTTAGTTGCCTTTTTAATAGCTATTACTTCAAAGGGGGATAAAAGCTTACGTGTCTGTATTTAGCAGCATTTTTAGACTGATTTTCATCAAGATGAAGCTTAAGCTTTTGCTACTCATCCTGTTGAGTTTTCTCCTTCCCCTCCCATTTGCTGTACACAGTAGGGCAGTTTGAATCCTGGGTTGAAGAGTAAGACAACAGCTTGCTCCCTCTGTGTTGGCTGCCCTTCATATTGTTCTGAAAAGTAATCTGGTTACTGGTTAACTAGAGTTCTGGGAAAATGGGGGGAAGAAAGGCTTGTGCCTTCCATAGGTAGCTTCCTTTTCTGCACTAACTAAAAATGAATTTGGAAATTCCCTTACTCTGGATCAGCAATCTCCATCTTATCTCCGGGCTGAGAAAGATGGAAGCTGTCAGTTCTGGTGTGAGAGGAGGTTAGATTTTGTTTTAGGAAAAGCTGCCTGGTGCACTTTTCCTACTTCTCATTAAAGGTGTTATGTAATTGGTTTTGAAGACATCTAGTAGTTAAGTGGTGTCTGCCTGCCAGAGTTTACAATATTAAGGCTTTTTAAATCTGACTGCATTTTGCAGTTGAATGCTGCAGGTGACTTTTGTCACATAAGAATATAGCAGAGAATGGCAGTTTTTTCATGGATGTTTTACATGCTCTGAAACCATATATGGCAGCAACAGGTTTTATTTCCATTTCACCGGTGGAACCTTGGGACTGACTTTCTTGGATTTTTCTCTTCTCTTAAAATAGCTGTTTTTCCTTTTTAATTTATGTTTTGTGTAGAGTGAATAGCTACATTGTTTGGAAAGCTTAAGACTAGGCTCTAGCATGACATTTTTCTGTATGCTGATGTAGTAGAAAGATTTATGCTATAGATAATTCTAATAAAGAGCAAAGTTAGAAGAGCTTAATGGAGGAACTCAGAACTCAGGCTACTTACCTGAATGATTTCTTAGAAATTTTCTGAATTAGTTTGATAATATTTTAGAATTGTTTTATAAATATTTTATAACTTGGCAAGTATAAAGTTTGCATCATGCAAAGTTTGTTTCAGTTTGAATAGAATTTTAATGAACTTTTATTCTCTACTGGACACATGTTCAGATTCCAAATCCTATTGGAGCAAAGCTTGAGACTGCTATGTAGTAGATTTTCATGATTTGTTATTTTCTAACATCAAATTTTAGTAGTTTTTGTGAATAAAATTCCTCTTCCCTTTACTCTTCTCTGATAAATGTCAGTCAAAGTAATACTTTCTTTCAAATGGAAGTAAATAGCCATTAAAAATTTGTGACGTATCTTTTGTTCTCAGTATCAAATATATAATGCTACCTATACCACAAAAAGAACTGTAAGAAGGTAGATTATATTCACAGATGCAATGGAAAAGCAGAAGTACTTGCATCTTTACTTGAAATTATACATTTAATTACACATACAAATAAATATATGTTTAAATCACTCTCTGAAGAAAACATGTTCAGCTTTTGAGAGCTTGTAAAATGCCTTGCTTTTACACCCCTTCAGATGCTATATACAGATATTCAGGCACTATGTTATGTACAAAACTTTGGGTTTATTAATGACTTTCAACATTTTGGATACCTTTGATATTTACCTAAATGGACGTATTCTGCACAATAATTTGAGTAGAAAATTACGTTCATTTTTCCTCACTGTTCAAACACGTGTGTATGTGCTGCCATTTTCTTCTAGGGATTCTGCTTCTACCATACCAGAAGCAACTAAATTTTACAAGTATTAGGAGTCATAGAAGTACCTGCTCAAAGCAAGTGTGTTACTGTAAAGTCATTCAAACCTACTCTGATTTCATTGTGTGACATAGCAAAGAGTATGATGTGAAAAGTGAAGCAAAAATTCTCCTAATGGTAAGTAAGTGAAGAGAAACTTACTTGTCTCACATAAGTAGGTAAAAAAATTACTAAAAGCTGGCATTCGGAGGGAGTCCATAACCTCATCATAGAGTTTGTTTTGTACCTACCTGGTTTTGCTTTTATTTTGTGGTAGTGCAGAATTTTAGTAGCCCAAATGGATTTTAAAATAGATTAATAATTTTTATTAAAGCATGAATGTTTGTTATGTTGAGGCTGTTTCCTTTAAAAAGAACAACAGGAGGTGCTCACAAAGGCTTGAATTCCTGTAGCCTGTTCTCTGCAAGCTGCACCTGAAGTGACTCAAAACGAGTAAGATCAGTAATGCTGTATCAGACTAAAGGTCCACCTACCCTAGCATCATGTCTCTCAGAGCAGACAACAGCAGGAGTCTAAAAGAGCATAATAACAGGCTTGAATACTCTTCTAGTATTTACTGATCTGTGAGCTAGAGTCTTCCTCAGACAACTGTGATTTTTTTTTCGATCTAATAGCCCTCAGTGTATTTTTCTTGATGAAATTGACCAATCTTTTCTAGAATTCTTTGTGAACACATATAAACTATTACTGTCCACGGCGTCCTATGGTAAAGAGTTTTTCACACAGTGTGTAGATAAATCTCCTATTTGTTTCTGAACCTGGCAACTGCTAGTTTCGTTTGATGCAAATAATATTTATCTTGTAAGATACAGTAAGACTTTGCTCTTTATTAGTTTTTCCATGTGGCCTATGTGAACCTTTGCCATGTTGGTTATCTCTTTTCTAGAATAAAGAGACATAGTCAATTCAATTATTTCTTATATGGAGGTAATCAGTTACTGTCATTGCTGTGTGTACCTTTTTGAGTTTTACTATGTCCTTGAGGTGTAGGATCCAGAATAGTGTGTGTTCTATAAAGCACCCTGAATCTGTTCAGCAGTGTGATGATGATTTTTCTCTCATCATAATTATTTGAAGCTTTAGGGGTGGGTTTCTGACTACTATTTAGCCTTGTACTAACTTTTTTACAGAAATATCAATGGTAAACCAAATACACTGCAGTGTCAAATTCAATTCATCCTATAAGACTATACCACTTGCAGAATATCATGGCTGTAAAGCCATGATCTCTAGAACAGGTTATTGAAACCAGTGCAAGTGTGGTGCTCTCATCTTTCTGTATAGTTCCTACTTTGTTTGGTTTAGCTCTATTGAAAATGTAAAAGAACAAACTGCTGTAATGATTTTGAGCATGGTGATTTTTAGCTCATTATTTTTGTGCATAAGATAAAAGGTTAAGTCTGTGTATGAGGTGTGTGATCATTTTATACGTGTGGACACCCAAATAAAAAATGTTGAGTTGTTGAAGAGGCCACTTTTGCAAATGTGACACAGATTATGTTCTATTTTATATATTTTCCTTGAAACTACAGCATTATAAAACAAACTTTAAGATCTTAATAAACATGTCTTTTCTTCTGAATTTGCTCAATCAATACCTGGATATCTGGTGTAAGCTTGGAAACCAGGATACTTTGTTGTTTCATTTGTGATTGGTACAGAAGTTCTGCGGGAAGTTGGTGTTCTTATTTCAGTCTCAGCTGAACTAAACACATTAAATGGAAACAATATGTAAAAGCAAAGTAAAGGAAATGTAATTAATTGCTCTTATAGTATTTCTTGAAGTTCATTACACAGTGTATTAAAATGTGCATAAATACAATTTTCCACCTTTGCAGATGAAGACAATGCAGAGTTCTCGTAGCAACATGAAAAAACTTGAGAACAGGATCCTTGGTTCCCTGACTCCTCTTCCAGTATCCCATCCATAATTAAAGGTTAGACAACTAGATTACAGTTTTATTTTCCCCTATTCTTGCTTTTTACAAAAAAGAAAAAATTAATTAAAAAATGAAATTGTTTTCAAGAATGTGAGTGGCACTGACAGGTACCATGTATAAAAATTAAATAGCACAGAAAAACAGGAAAGGAACCATTTTAAGTGTGATTTTTGTGATTGTCTTTAGGCTCTAGAACCTTGCTTGTCAATTTTGATGTCATAAAAAGAAGGCAATGTGCTTCTTTAATTAGTTGTTCATATTGATTCCTTCTAGTAAACATACAAATATAAAACAGATTATTTTGTCTGTCTTTAGGTCATGGGCACCTAGTACCAGCAAATACATTGAGATCTTGTCCACATAACATGTGGGTATCTGTAATACCATTCCTCACTCCCTTTTTTTTAATCACATACAGCAGTAAAATAGAATATCAAAGAGGGACTAGTGACTGGGTATTACTATATTTCTAGTAAACATACAAATATAAAACAGATTATTTTGTCTGTCTTTAGGTCATGGGCACCTAGTACCAGCAAATACATTGAGATCTTGTCCACATAACATGTGGGTATCTGTAATACCATTCCTCACTCCCTTTTTTTTAATCACATACAGCAGTAAAATAGAATATCAAAGAGGGACTAGTGACTGGGTATTACTATATAGGGGTGTCTTG
>KL280157.1:8046-27136 GCA_000699545.1 Podiceps cristatus | reverse complement strand
ATTTTAACCATTAATGAGTACAGCAGTTTGCCCTGGAAGTCTGTGGAGCTTCCACCACAGGAATTACCTAAAGATGGGTTAGAAAAGCATCTTTCAGAAATTAACATAATTAGTTTTGATTCGGTCTTTTGCAAAAGTTGACTAAATGATCTCCCAACTCTGTAATTCTACTGTGTCATGATAGATTATGTATCACTGTTTTGAGGTACTCTGTTCAGGAGAGAGCATGTCAGTCATGTTTAAAATAAGGAGAGTCCCAAAATTCTATTCTCTTTAATGAGAAATGGGAAGGTACCACATGAAATCAGATTTTTAGCTCCATTGAAGTTGGGAAGGGAAGTCACATAACCTATCCTCTGGTTTAGTTTCTGCTATCAATAAAATGAAAGGCAATACTCTTATTTTCAAAAAGCTATTTTCAGAAAATAATCCACTAACAGTTGTGAGGTACTTGGTACTGTTACAGTGAATATGTGTAAACACATCTATAGAGAACCTCGTATTCAAAAAACTATTGAAAACAAGTTTTATGAAAAGACCTACGTAGTCCATGTAAAGCATAGATTTATCTTAAAAGCCTCGTTTTCATGTCTTGTATAAATATGTAGTGCTAGCATCAAACTGTTCTTTTAAAAACTGTTAACCCAAAACCTATGTTAATTTTGTATCAATTTACCCTTCCAGGCCTACTCTTCTTCCCTGATTTGACAATGGAAAACCTGTTGGTAGGGTACCTAGTAATGGGTTACAACCAGCAAGGCCACATGATGCCAAACGCCAGCTTAGTGTATTCTCTCTCTGCTACTACAGTTTGTCTGTGTAAAATTTTTTTCAGTAGGTTGACTCTATTCAAACTTGTTGCCAGACTTGGGACTGTCAGTTCATAGCATTCCTAACTGATCTTAAATCAGATATAATTTGTCCTTTGTAGCTAACATCATAGCATCATAAGTTTAACACTCTATTATTACCTAGCTCAACAGAAAGGAGGTAGCATGTTCTTGCCTCATCTGGTTCAAATTAGGCTTGTTAAGTAAATTATTAGCCTACAGATTTTAGTATGAACAGTTACAGAATGACAACCTGCATCATGCTTTATTCTCAAAAAAAGGAAGTTCGAGCTGAGTTCTTAGCTTCTGTTTTCGCCACACGGCTGTGAAATCTGAGACAATTGCATTGTTTGCAAAGAGCTTTGAGATCTTAACCCGGCAGATGCTATAGAGTGCAAGGCATCCATCGCTCATTTGGTATCTTGATACCACAGATGGGTGCAGTCTGTTTCACTTAATTAAAAATAGGTTGAATATCTTAAGTTTTAAAACAATCTTTTTGGCAGCAGTTGAGTTTTAGTTTTTGCTGTCCTTGCCTCCTTGTCCTTATTCCTGCAGCAAACCCTGCTCTATGCTAGTGTAAGCTTTGCGTGGCTGCAGCGTTAAATAGGTCGGGGAACTGAACCAGAAGGAAAAGAGCCAGGAAGAAAAAAAGAGGTTTTGAGCTGACTACATTCCTGGATCAGGTTCACTGTATGGCTACACAACAGCTTGTGCCAGTACAGCTCAGGAAGTGGCGCAAGAAGAAGAAAGAATAGTTGCAAACCAGGCGGAGAAGCCTAGTATCTTGCAATTGCTTAAACCATTTAAAACATTGCTAGCAACAGATGTTTTTATAGCCTTAAGTTAAAAGCTTCCGAATTGTTTACAGGGCATGAAATGTGATGGTTATTTTGGCTCAACGTTTCCATTAAGCTCTTCAAGCATTTAAGAAAATGAATTTAACTTCTTCAAAAGCAGAGAAGAGCGAGGGACTTCATAAATGGCTGAAGGCAACTCTTAAAGGCAATGATGAGACAGAATTGGGTTTTCTAATCCTCTTTTACTGCTTTTTAAAACTGTTCTTATGCATTTACTTTTTTTAAGGAAAAATATGCACTTGACTTGATCCATACTATGTTGGTAAAGTAAATATTAAGTTCTTAGAGTATGAAGATATTTTCCATTTCTACTTGTCTTAAACAGAATTCCACTTTTCTCTGTAAATCCTAGGCTATCTTTATTGGGTTTGGACCAGGATTCAAGTTTCGTACTCAAGTTGATCCATTTGAAAACATTGAAGTATATAATTTAATGTGTGGTAAGTACAATTCATGGGGGTCATCTTTGTTAAGTAAAATGTCTTTCAGGCACTGTAAATCTTCTAATAACATTTTTAAGTGTCCTTAGAAATTTGTTTTTGACTTGTTGCTGTTTTACACAAATAAGCTGTTTGTTTTTCTGAGAAAGATCTAGCTTCTAAATGACTAACAACTGTTTAGGTTCTACTGGTCAGACCACCTTGTGTGTTCCTCTGGCTGCTCTAGCACCTGTGCTTTGATTCACTGCCACTAAAACTGACTGCTTTACAATCTCTCTGCCATCAACAAGAGGGATATTTCTATCTCATATCTAGCTAGAGGCTTTGTCAGCTTAATCACTCAGGTGGCCCTTATTAAGCAGAACAGTAATTAACAAGCATAGTAGTGGGTATAGGTGCAGCTGCTGGGCAGCTCATTTCCAGAAAGCCCGAGTCAGCCACCCCCTCTGCTTTTTATGAGCTTGAACATTTCCTTGTATTTTGTCATGTGTTTTCTTATTTGTTGTTTTTCTTTACCATATTTTTAATTTTAGTTGCTTTATATGAACAGTCTTTTAATTCAGATAAATTTAGATTTTTTTAAAAAAAAAAAGTTTAGTTGATTCATATAATAAATCTCCTACCAAATTTATCATTGTATGTCACTTGTTCAATTTATGTACTGCATCTTTTAATATTAGATTTGTATGTTTCCCTGTCCCTTAATACAACAGGTGTTTCAAATATGCTTTTTTTTTGGTCTTTTGATGGACTGCAATTGTCTTGTTAGTCTGTAGTTCCATTGCTGTGGAGTCTAGACCTAGCTGTCTCTGCAATAGTCAGGTTTCCCATTTCTCACCCCTCTATGGCGTCACTCTAAAATTCATGACTGATCTATCTTCCGTGCAGTCTGCTTCTGTATCTGAGGATCGCAGGCAGCCCATACAGCTGTGTAGCTCTGTATACAGATATTCTTCGCTTTACGTTCTGACACTGTACAATACACTGCACCACAGAGTAGTGTTTCTTTCTGAAAATTGGATGCCGAACAGCCCTTTTTCCCCCCCTTTCAAACACAATGTTACTCCTGTGACTCCTTGCTCTTTTGTCCCTTCTTTGTTCTGTATTTCATGGTTTTTCCAAGTCTATCACTAGTTCTATGACTTCCTGTTAATTTATTCCCCTTGCCATCTTCACCTGTTTTCCATTATTTCCTGCCTACTTCTCTTTCTTGCCAGGACCTATACTTGCTCTAACATCTGCATCTGTGAGAGACAAAGTATTACCAAAGGGTTTGATCCAGAAAACACTTAACGGGAGCACTGCACATGCTTGAGATCAGTGGCGATATTCAGGTACACCACATTTAAACCATATGTTTAACTTTTCTCCTGGAACAGGGAACAGGCCATTGTCAGGGAGCATGTCTCTTAGCCTTGTATGCTTTGCTGTCTTCTCATGTCGCGGTTGATCTTGAACCACCTTCTTGTGACCCCTGATCTGTTCTGTGTATGTTGTGTGGGAGGGGTAGAGTCCTTACTGGCATCTCAGTGAAGCAAGTTCGCTGACAGATCAGACATTTTAAGTGTAGTCATTGAGCTTTAGGTTTCCTCCATCCTGTATAGAAAGGATTAGAAGAATAGGATGTGCAAAAGCCAGCACATTAACTTTCAGACAGAAAATGGAGTGAGGTGACTTACTCAAAATTTTCCTTTCCTAGGACCTGGGTGCCTTCTGAAGAAAGGCATTATCTTTCACTTGTAGTTTGGGGCTCTAGCCTTTCTCTTGGAGGTGCCTGATTGCACCTTCTTGCAAAGTGCATCCAGAGAAGAGATACCATCTCCCATTTGTCCAACATCTCAGCCTTAAAGCATGAGCACCAGATTTGTACAGCTGTCTTTTCTGAATCGGGGAATTTCAACTCCTGTTTTCCAAGGTGTTCAAATTGCCAGATTTCTGGGGCGTTGTGAATTTCTGGATACTCCACTTAAAATAATAGGAACATAACCTCTAGGAGTCCCTTCCAACCCCAAACATTCTATGATTCTATGATAACAATGTTAATTTAGATGATGAAGTGAGGACCTGAGTTCTGGGACTGGTTCTGATTCGCTTTTTCACTGCTTTGTGAGGTGTATTCATTGGAGCAGGGACTGCCAGGATTAGAAAGGTTGTTTTATTATTCTATCCTAAGCAAAACAGCTTCACCTGGAGGGAATGACATCAACATATCAGAATGGCATAGTGCAGGGAGAAATGTGTTCAGTTTTCCACGTAGGAAGAGAGGTTCAGCTCTGACTCTTGTGTTCTAGGTGAGTGGTCTAAACACCAAGCTTTTGGATATAGGTGTGTCTCATCACCTGCTGTATTTTGAAAACATCTTATTTCATACATTCAGTATGAGTTAAGTGGAGGAACAACAAACGTACAAATGCTAGCAGGTATTAAGTATGAAATAGGGCTTGATCTATTCAGTATTTTGAAGGTGTCTGAAATGTCTGAGCATTGGTAGTAGAAGCTTTTAGTTATTTGAGTTACTTTTAATGGCAGAGATTTAGGGGTGTGGGGGTAGAGATGTTTTTGTGGTTAGTCTACTTTGAGAATTTTGAAGCTTAGCATTTTAGACCTAAGTGACAGCAGAAACCTATGTTCTCTCTGTGTTCTTTTATGGCTTTACCCTTTGGTGAAGATGATTAACTGAAGCTTATGTATTTAATTTGCAGATAATTTAAACAAAACAAATGAAACAAAAAGCCCCCGAACTTATTCCCCAAAGCCTCAATGTTATGTAGTCACTAGCTTCATGTGCTCGAGATTCCCATTCTTTCCCCACTGCAAGTTTGGATGCTGCAAGTTCACTTCCCCTCAGATGTAAGCCTCTGTCATTTTTTGTACTTTGTTCTGTCCCACTTCACAAATAGACTAATACCATCCGGAGCCCTTGCTAAGAACATGTGTGCTTCCTTTTAAAGAGGCTGCATTGCTTTCCCTTTCGGGTGTTAGGAGCAGCGGGCAGTGCAGCTTTACCAACTCACCCATACTTGTAATTACAATACAAGCATCAGTGTATTACAGTCTTTCTCATTCTGTTAATAATATCACTCAAATTCTTTCATAGATTTGCTTGATTTGGAACCAGCCCCAAACAATGGGACTCATGGATGCTTAAACCATCTTTTAAGGAACCCTGTTTACACCCCACACCATCCCAAAGAAACAAGCCATCCTTCTGAATGCTCTATGGTGGGACAAAGAGCCTTTTCAGTGAGCCTTGGCTGCTCCTGCAGGACAGGGGTAAGTACTGAAATGGTTAAAGTTGTGGAGGCAGACAGACATCTGTGTTGTATCAAAGACTGAAACTCTGGGTTCTCCAGTGTTTGTCTTTACCCACTAGTTTCGCAGTCCCCTGCTATTGGTTTCAAAATCAAGTCTTGCCTGGGGTTAGTGGGTACTAGCCTGTGTTTGTATATTCATTTTTGCAGCTTGCTTATGTAAAGTCATGTTCAGCTCTGAAGAGCCTAGAAGTTGCCGCAGGAGCAAGCTTTGATGGGGAAAGCATTCAGTTCTTGCTTGCTTCACTTAATTGTGTTGAAATTTCCCCTCTGTGAATGTTGTGTGTTAGGGCTGTGGTTTTCAAGGCTATAGATTTGCTTTGTGGCAAAACCAAACTGTTCCTGCAAATTCTCTGTAGCCCGTCTCCAGTAGATATCAGAGTTCATACAGGGATAACTTGCAAGGCAGAAGTTACACTTGGTACTTTTAAGTGTAGTAATGGCTCATAAATATGCCTTTGTAGAACACTTACTAGGACCTCACTGGTTTTGCTTTATAATTACAGGGCTTGCCAATAAGAGATTTTCATCAGCGTTTAAATCTCACTGAAACAGAAGGTAAGAACTTTAGACAGTAATATAAAATTATAACAGAAATGTAAGAATTACTAAAAATAGAAAATGCTTGTCTATAAACTTCTAAGCAACTCTCAAGTACATAAGATAAAAATTCCTTGAAATACTCGCTGGGACTATAGTTCTGAGGTTTTCATATCCAGTCCTACTGAACCATTTGTTCTCAAATAATTTAATACCCTTATACCTGTGTCTTTATGGCACAGGTGTTATCTGCTACTTTTGAATTTTCTAGCACAGAAGTAATGAGCATTCCAGAATGGGAAGCAAAAGCAGTGTATGGCGAAGTGTCCGATAAGAAATCCCTGCAAATACGAACATCACAATGGCAGCATACATTTAATGAAACATAAGGGGTATTTTACATGGTTGAGTTGTTACATGGTCTTAAGCTGTTGCTTCTTGTACTTATGCTTTATTTCCATTCTTTGGACATACACGTGCCATGTTTGAGCTGCAGTTTGCGAGGTTGTAGACATGCTCATGACTTGTAAAACAAAATAAACCATTTTGAGTTTGAAGCGGGTAAGACAATAAGTAAATCATGAAAGCCATAAGTCGAAATGGAATGTAGCCCTTGGTGGTAATACCTTAAAAGATGAAGCCGAGATGATTAGGCTGTCAGAAAGAGAAATAGGCTGATACAGTCCTTGCCTCCTGTGTGTTCATCAAACTTTTTCTTATGCAAATCAACTCTGTATTTGGCAACACCCCATTGTAGCTCACTATTAAGAACTGGACTTAAATGCCAGTTACAGAAAGGTTCCAGCACTTGCTGATTATTCAGGGCTAATTTACATCTTCTGTTGGTTTGTGTAGTTTGTCCTGGCACAAAGAGCGGATACAGCTTTCTTGAATCTTTTCCACTAACGACGGGACATGTTTTTAAAGTGTGTCCCAGAACTCATTTAAAATAACTCTTTCAGTATTGTAGAGAGCAACAAAATGAAATCCAGTTAGTACGGTATGGTGTGTTTGCCCCTGAGCATGTAAGTGGTTTCACTGAAACGGACTCTGCTAATGTGTAGGTGGACATCCAAGTGCCTTGCTGAAGCCAGCTTTGAAGAAATATGGCAAGGCCAGGTGCATAACCTATTTTCAGTTCCATTTTGTTAGAAATAGGAACCTAAGGCTCTAAACCTACATTTTTGAAACAGTAGGATTTTGGCTTGGATTATCAATGAGACCTGGCTTAGCACTGGTCTTAATAGCAATAATTTCCTTATAAATTGTATGAATTAAGCACTTTTTAATTAGATATAAAAAGTATTATCACAGATAAAAGAATTCTAGTAACCAACCTACATGCTTCTTTAAGACTACATTAGGGTTTATTAGTTATACCTCAGTTTGCATGTTCTCTAATTATCATAAATTAACAGCCTGTAAGAGCAACAAAATATTAAGTGCATTTTTAGTTTTTATGAAAAAATTTTGAATTTTTTGCCTTTTCCCTCATGCATGGAGATATAAATGTCATGATCTTGACACTGTTTTTGTGTTGTGGAATTACTGTGGGGAAAAAATCAGCAGCCTTCAGTACTCAGTTTCTTTCCCCATTTAAAACAGTTGCTTTGAAATTTAGTTCTGCATAATTTGTGGATGGTAGTGACCTATTTAATGGAAAATATACTCTGAGGCCTTTTTTATAATTCCAGTCATGTAATGATTGAAAATACTTCCATTTCAATAGCAAAGTGATATTTTTTGTTATTTTAAAATATTTCCATGATGTGCTAGTTTTCCTCAGTTTTTAGTTTACATCAAATAACTTGAAACCCTTGTTTTTATTTGTTTCCAGTTGGCAAAAGTATAAATATTCTATGTTTTGATTAAATTTAAGTCTACCTTAGGAGTTAAAACCTGAAACTTTCTGCTGACATTTGACTGCAGCAGATGATTGCAGGAGCATGTGTTTCTTATGACTGTTTTGTTACTACTTTGTTTCTTCTTCGACATAAATGGTATTGACTCTAAAGTAATTCTGTTGCTATCTCTGCTTTACTTTTCAGCTTCTGTCTAATGACTTACCCTCTGCTGATCGCACATAACTTCTTCCTTATACAGTTTTAAAGGAACATCTTCACTCTTCCATTGGATGTAGTAGTTGGCTGACAAACAGGCAGCGCTTTAGGCAAGGGTCTGCCAAAAACCCTGTGCAGTGTCATACATAAAACATTTGGAGATACCTTTCTCTGTGTACAAACTTTCTAAAGAGATGTGGTCCATGAGAGAGAGGGAGAAGGAAGCTTTTGTGACTGTCACGTTCATTATAAAGCAAGCGCTCACACATCTGAAAATCCCCCAGCACATACTTCACTCTGTTTCTTAGTCCCTTAAATGTTACTTTTACATACGACTTTGTGGTTTCTACCAAGGTATTCCCCTCGGCAGGTTTCAAATCACCACAATTGGTTACCATCTCATCTAAAAGTTACATAGAAGCAGATCCCAGTCACAGTCGTCATACTGTGACTTCTCTGTTTGGCAATTGGAAAAGAGGAAGATGCTTAACGACCACTATCAATTGAAATGTAACAAGCACTCTTTCTGCTGCAGTTAAGAAGACAGAGAAACTTACTTTGCCCTATGGACGGCCCAGGGTTCTGCAGAATAGGCATAATTACTGCCTCCTTTATCACGACCGTTACGTGAGTGGCTACAGCAAGGACTACAGGATGTCTCTGTGGAGTGCATACACTGTTAACAAAGATGTAAGTATGTGAAGAAAGCTTAGAAGCAACCTTGAAAGGTAAAAAGCTCGAGTGTCAGTTATTCCTGAACGCTGCTTAGATCTGCTCATGATATTATCTCCCAGGGAACTAAGTAGAACCACATGAGATAAAAAGAGGAATTTTGTATGAGCTTTTCTTCACTTCCCTATGTTAATAAGGATTGGCTTTGACTCTTTCCTGTTTCTTGGAGTGAGCTGTAGTTTTGCCTCCAGAGCGAGCAGATCCACCAGGAAGTGAGGAGCCCATTGATACAGAAGCCCTATGCAGTGGCTTACTGGTTGGCAGTGTAGCTCTGCTATAGCAGTCTGCCAGTGCTGTCCTTAAAGTCTGGTCTCAACACAGGTTTTGTGGTCTTAAAGCAGTGTTTGCAATGTGGCAGAATCATTTTTGGGGAAAAAAAAAAAAATCCCTGGACTAGCTTGAACTGTTCATGCCCTGATCTGACCCTTCTCTCAGAAGATCATCATGCTTGGGGAAAAAAAAGAGGTCAGTGGTGATAAATCTGGTCTTTGCTGTCCTGAACCCTATGCTAAGATGCACATGTTCATGCAGAGCACTGATCTTGTGAGTGAGAGGTTTTTTGGGTTTTTTTTCAAGTTGGTCTTTCCCATTCAGAGAAAATTTAGAAGCCACATCATGCTTCAAAGGAATTAGGACAGTAGAGGATATTTTTTAGTTTGATTATCTGGGAATCAGAGGTTTTAAATAAGGACTGTTACAATTAAATTTAACTAAACTCTGGGAAGGTTTGCTTGAGCCCTAAGTATTTTTAAGCTAGTGGTATGAAGCAACCAGTTCCTGTAACAAGCAGAGAGAGATGGCTAACAACACATCTGGCTGCCTCTGATTCCTCGTCTGAATGAACAAGTACATTTACAGTAGTTCAGGTTCTCTTTAATGGGCACCTCTAGGTTCTCTTTTGGAAGACGCAGTTCTCAACTAAAATGCTGCGATTCTGTTCACTTTATGTACAAAATATATTAAATAGTCTGGATGGCTTGTTTTCCACTGGCAAAAGAGGACCAGATCTTGCATCTTAGTTAAGTTCCTTCACACTATTAAAGGCAGTTGCAGATACATATTTAGAGTTCTGCAGTTCCCCACACCGAGAGAATTATTGTAAGTCATCTATCTGTTTTACCAATGATACTTTTTCTCGTTCAACAGGACAAATGGGTTTTTGCTACAGAAGATATCTCCAGCTGTTTACACAAGGATGTTCGTATTTATTTTAATCACAACCAGACATGTTTGTTTTACAACAGTCACCCTCGCTTAACTTATGGATTCCTCTCTCCTCCAAGTAAGTACATTGCCTTCATTGTACAGTGTATCTTGTTTAAATAATTTGTAGTGTAGTAGGTGTAGTTTTTTGTAGATGTTCGTGATAACGAATCTGAGTATGAAGCAGTAGTTGCTGAATTGTTACAGTTCACTTCAGCGTATGAAAAAGAAAAACATTTTAGGCAGTTCAGCAGTTGATGGGTTGTCCAAGGTCATTTAGTACTTCCCAAAAGCTTTGGAACTTGTCAGGTTTTTAAAGTGGCATCTCATAGAAGGAACTGGAAGGAAGATGTAAACCTTGAGTCAAGTCTGGCAAGCTAGTAAATTGCAAATTCACTTTACATGACAGATGGTAGTTGAAGCTATCCAAAGTAAAATCTAGAGATGTTTCATTCAGTAAAAATCTGCCTTGATAAACTTATTTTCTCTTCAGAATATACTGTTGTGTGCCATATGTGGTCTTTAGTAAAGCAATTCAGCATTGGGCTGAAGAACATACCTCTGATTCTCAAACATATTACAAAATACCTAGCTGTTTACAAGTGATTAAATTGTTTGTGAACTGTTGCTGACCTGATTTGGAAGCATTTTATGTTGACTTTACTGCATAAAGTACTGAGTTGTAGGTTATTTAAACATCCACATCAAGTGTAATTTGCAAAGTTCCAGTAGAGCTCCTATTTTTATGCCTAGATTCTGCAGTCAGAATAAGTTTATCTGACACTGTTGAAGTGAATTTTACTCCCCAACAATTCAAAAGAAGTGCAATTACTTCTGCTGCTAAGATTATTTTGGATGAGCTTCAGCATGTACTGAAGTTAGCACTTAGACCCACATCAGCTTTGGAAAGTGAAGTTAGGTTAGCTCCACCTTAATGTTGTTATACCGATCTTCAAAAGCGTGAAAATGAAAGTTTAAAGTAACAAATCCAAGTAATTAATTTGGGGGTTTTGTTTTAGATTTTATGACAGATGCAAAGAAACCTCACTATGATGCCTTGCTTACCAGCAACATTGTGCCAATGTATCCTGCATTTAAAGGTATTTACTTAGAAGCATATTTTTGTGTGCATAGTTGAATATAAGACAGACTGCTGATTTTTTTGCTTGCTTCCAAACCATGCAAATGATCCCCAGTTCAGCTGCCTCTGTAAAATGAGACCTCCCTTGGCTGTGGGCTTCTTACCTCAATGAAAAGTTTCTTGAAGTAGGATTATCACTCTTGCAAAAAAGGCTCACCATTGAGCCTTGATTCCTAATCAACTGGCTCATTACATGGGAGCATAGTATAAGTGTCTCCATTTAATACCTGACATTTTTGTTTGCATTTTCCTACCTACCTAAACAGGGTTTTATACTGAATACCATCTAGAGGACCCAGATACCATGTATAATTGAGTTAAATTCATGTCTAGTTTAGGAATGTCTTCTAAACTTAGATGAGTTTCCAGGCAGGAGTCTAGGGTCTCAATCACTAAGGAAACAGGAAAATAATCCTGTCTCGAGTAGAAAAGATATAAAGACCTGGGCTTTCTTGGGTGAGAACATTAAATGGTTGGCTGAGAGATATTATGCATATTCCTAGCAAAAAAGGTGGATAACTGACACTTCCTCTGGACAAAAGAGATGTCCTGCTTTGTAATGGAATAGTGGTCAACTCTTAACTCTAATTAAAAACATAGGATTGGTAAGATACTTCTCAGCTCATAGGTGTGGATGTCCAAGCTAGCCAGCCCAATTTGATAGTGGGGCAAGACACAGGCAGGCATGGTCTTCTGTCACCTTCCCTTCTCTAGCCTCTCCATGATCTGGTTTCCAAAGAAAGAATCCCAAGGCCACAAGGGAGCTGCATGCCTATGCCTCAGTCAGGTTTGTGGTTAGTGTGGCTGTGAAACCACAGTGCCAGGAGATACTGCAATGCATGGTGCTGCTCAGTTAGTTGCAACCTTTAAAAACTGTAAAAAACTGTATCATTTATTACTTTCCAAGATTATCATGTCTTTTTATACTCCACTGAAAACGGCAGAGTTGTATCAACAGCTTCTACCTTGGAGAGTGTCTCCCACTTCCATTACTGTGTTTCAGTGTTATGGAACCATTTCCATCAATATCTACTACCTGAATATGCCACAGCCAGGAGCGGTGTCAATGTAGTCAGTGGTCCTGTGTTTGATTATGACTCTGATGGGCTCTATGATACCCCAGAAAAGGTGAAAAGGTGAGAACTTGTCACATTCTAATCCTTTTGTTTCTTTCCCCCATTAGTGGTCAAAAAGTTATGATGATCCTTGTTATCAAGGGAAGTGCCTTGCAGAGAAGGGCCCTTGGCAGCTTATATCAGTTCAGAGAGACAGTCAGATGGCCCTAAGCAGATACAGAAGTGTAAAGTGTAAGAAATAAGAGACAAGCACAAAGAGAAAATGTACCCTCAAGATGTGTCATCCAAAAACCTGAAGGTGAAGTGTAAGACAAGCTGTTGCACATGGAAGACGACTGCTAGCCTGAACTCTTATAACATTGTCTCTAGGAGTGGACAAGGCACTTTCTGAGCTGGCAGTGTTCTACTACAAAGTTGTGAGTACAAATACACTACTAGCAAAATTGGTTCAAGCCAGCAGGCAGACAGTTTCTGAGCTCAGGCTCTCTCCATCTACTCTGGATTTTCATCAAACTTGTTACTTTAGTTCTGACTACAAGCCAAACGATTTGCAAATAGTAATCTAGAATTTTCTTTCCAGGCCTAGACTTTCTTTGGGCTAAATACGTGGATTGCTAAAATTGATATGACAGAATATAGCTGATTGCTGTCATTTCTTCTTTGTGCAAATATGATTCGGTGGATTTACAGAAAGATCTTTTGTGTTTCAGACACATCAGTAATGCAGAAGTTCCAGTTCCAACTCACTTCTTCATTGTGCTGACTAGTTGTAAAAATATTTCTGAAACTCCTCTGGAGTGTGGAGGGTCTCTAGATGCCTTGTCTTTCATTGTACCTCACAGAGAAGATAACAGTGAAAGCTGTGCAGTAAGTAGTCTCTTCAGTCTCCATAAACATCTGAAGTCAGGCTTCAGCTTATTTTGCTTGGATATCAGTGATTAACCTAGCCAAAGACTGTAAAAACAGTGCAGTCTATCATGATCATCTTGAGAGAGAAGACAATATTTTTGTAAACAGAATCATGTTCAAGTCTGTATTTACACTCAAATGTGAAAACAGAAGTTCCCTGTTCAAAGAGCAAAACTTACAGCTAGAGGGGTAGAGTCAGAGTATGTTGAGCCCATTGATGTGATGCATTTATAGACTTCTGTAGTGCAGGTACCCAGTCAACAGATGAGAAGGCTGAAGAGCTGCTAGGGGAAGATGAGTCATCCCCAAAGAAAGGTCAGTGCTTGGCCAAACGCATACCCAAAAGAAGACACTTGTGTTTCTGAAGAGCATTGGTTCCTTCTAGTTCAGGTACCTTGTCATTGTGATGGGAATGTACATAGCTACACTCCATATAAACCAGAACGAAGTGTGAAAAGTATGTAGACCTATCCTACAGCGAAGAATTACACAAGTCACTGCCCAAGCCAGACTCAGCTCTCAGAACTAGTTTTATCATGGAGATGGTGGATAGATGATGGACCTCACCTGCTATTCCCCATTATCACCAGCTTCCACTGGTGCAGCTACAAGTTCTGTAGTTCTGTATACTTGAGGAAGTAACAGCAGGTAATAAATTCAGGCACTCTGTTTGCCAGCAGTTATTGCTTTCTGTCTTTATAAAACATCAAAATGTCTTTTGCTAATTGATGAAATGTATGTCAGGAAAAAAAAAAAAAGACAGTTTACAAACCCTTTTTTTCCTTTCTCTGTCTCAATAGGATGGAAAGTCTGAGTCCATGTGGGTTGAAGAGAGAATGAAATTTCATACAGCTCGTATCAGAGATATAGAATTACTTACTGGGCTCAGCTTCTATCAAGACAGAAAACAGCCAGTATCTGAGATTTTACAGTTAAAAACATATTTACCAACTTTTGAAACGGTCTGATTTTTCCTATGGAATGTTGTTACCCATTTCACAACTGACTTGTAAATAGACTGTTTTTAATTAATGAAAACATTTTTTTTAAAAAAATAAGCTGGAACATTTATTGAGAACTCTTGACCAAAATGCCAGTAGGGAGGAGAGTGGGTGCCATATTTGTATCTCAGGGACTCCTGGTGGACTATGTATGTAACACAGGATGGCAGCTCCTGTCATTCCCACACGAATGTGGTAGAACCAGGTCCATTGTTTAATGCTAACAGCATTTTGATCATCATAGTCTGAGACACGAACAAAAATGTTATCTTTTATATGCACTGGAGAGGGAGAAGTTTATAAAGCATGGGTTATGATCAATATTCTACTTTTAAAATATAGGCAATTAGCAAATACAGTTCTGGGAAATAACTACATTCTTGGTGACCATTGAAATAGAAAAACCAGCACCTCACACTGCAGTTTTCCTTGAAACATGAATTACATTCTGAGCTTTGAGTCTCATAAAACAATGCAGCGTTATGGTGTGAGAAGCTATACTGAGGCCAGTAAGCCTGGGAACTGGAACTTCCCTGAGATGGAGAAGCCTGGCTAGTGGAGTTCCGTTAGCTGGGAGGCCTTGGTATGTTGCTGCCCTCTGGTGTCTCCAACACTGAAGGAGAATTTGATGCACAATTTGCATGTTGCATATGCATCTTCATAAGGAGCAGGTATAGGATGCACCAAGTCACCTGGAAATCAGAAGAAATTAATTCAGAAATATCTTTGAGCTCCCAGAAACACTTATCTTCAAATTAAACTTAGACTTGGTGAAAAGATTTTGCTTTCTTGAAGCAAAGATGCCTTTGTCAATTTGGTGCATGCTTTTGTCAGCTGTGGTTTTGAAATCCCATTTTGGTCAAGAAAAGGTAATTTTGCAGATTGTTGCCTTAGTCTGGTAAGGACAATCTTCCCTTATGGCACATCTCATCACTACAGTAAATGCCCCCAGACCATTCAGTTGTCCGTTGGCAGCAAATGACCAGATCGTAGCTGCATTTGTAGATGTTCTTAGTGTGCAGCAGCCAAATTCCAGCTCATGTAAGTTACCCATCTTGAATGCAGACACTGCCAGGTGCAAGTTCTGAAGCATGTAATGAGTTTTCTTGGAAACTTTCAGGCTACACAAACAGCTGCTACAGGCACTCAGGAGTGTAGGAACTCCCTCCTTTTCCAGTACACCTGCTATCACCTTTGTAAGTCTCCTGCTCTCTAAAGCTGATGAGCCAAAATTGGCTCTTTTATGTATGAAGTTTGGCATAGTAAATAACACATTTATGTTCTTCTGACTTAAAAAGAAGAAAATGCATCACGCACAAGTATATTAGAAGAATGAAGAGCCTGTGACTGAGCAGAGAGGCCTTTTACCTTTCGGCTTGGTCAGGGCATGTTGAAGGCTGGATTCAAAGCCTGCTGAAGTCAGTGGAAGCTTTTCCACTAACTTCAGTTTGAGTGGGCTGAAATCCTGGGACCATTTTTTCTTTTAACCAAATGTATTTTCTTGATCTTTTGTTGCAAGCATGATTTTTTTTTTTTCCCCTAAAGTAGTTTCACTGTGTGACATTTAAATGGTTTTTGTAGCAACCTCACATTATGATATGACTGTGACAGCATTATTCAGTGTAACTGCTTTGTAACATTTCCCATGGCCAATAAAAACATCAGTAGTAGTATGCTGTTCGTGACTCTCTCTGTACCAAATGCTACTGACTAGTTAAACACTGGTGCAGATACAGAGCACTCTTTCATGTTATTTTGGGGGAGTGGGGAGGGGGTTGCTTCCTCTTTGAGTTGAAGATAACTTCTGCAACCGGAGTGTTGAAGTTATATTCATTATTGGAAGGGGAAGGTAGGAAGAAGGATTGTCAAGATGTTCTTAATTTTTTTTTAGAACTGGAACTGTCTCCTGAATGCAAATAACAGAGGTGTCGACATCTTCAGAAAGTGAAGCAATGCCAGTTTCAGTCAAGAGGCAGGGCTAGCCTAGCTCCTGAGTAAAGGTGGAATGGGATAGGCTTCAAGCAGATGATGACTGGTTTGACCTAGGGAGGGTTTTGGAAGGGAGAGCAACTGTGAAAGCGATTGTGGTTGTCAAGAGAGGGTAGTGGCTGGGAAGGATTGGGGATGTGGCTTTGCCAGAAATTACCAACTCAACAAGGAAGAGAGCTGTCTTGATCTAAGTGTAAATAGTTTTGCTTCTTTTGTTTCTTCATCTTTTCTTTTAAGAAGCACTTGTAATGGTGATGTCAGAGCACTTTGAATAAATGCTAGTGCTAGTCATGGTATCCAGTGGCTGCTCATACCTCAGGATGGCAGGTGCTGGGTTGTGGTTTTGAAGCCCGATAGAAAAAGCTGTAAGCTTTTTGCAGAATTTTGAGTTTGGTGGCTGTAGCGTGTTCCTTGGGGCCCACCTGGATGTAAAATATTTTCTCTTTCAGCTGATGAACGGTATCAGAGCTCAACTGAGCATTCTCAATCAGTGAAGCTGGAAGGTGTCACAGCAACACTGGCATGACATGACTGTCAGCATTATTCAGTGTAACTGCTTCTTAATGTCAGCTGCTCTGTAGTCTGGCCATCTCACAGGTAAAACAGGCAGTGCAGGGGCAGCCTAAAGGTCATCGGTCTGGATGTGCCTAGCAGTGTTAGTGACCACAGGCATTCTCGGGGAAGGCACTAGGAGATGCTGTAGGCTGCAGCTGGTGCCCACCCATACAGAGAAGGTGCTGACCAGTCTCCATCTCCTAAGAATGATGTTTGCGTGGGGTAAGGAAAGGGCAGCTGAGGAAGGGGGTGGTAGAAGCCTTCACAGACATCAGAGGTTGTTCCAGGGTGGACAGGGCTGATCTAGTCCTTGTGACTGTTACGTTCAGGAAGAAGGAAAAAAGGCCTTGAAGCTGCATCAGGGGACATCTGGTTTGGGCAGGGGCTATCTAACTGTGAGATGAGTTAAGCAGTCTGGTGGGCTGGTTACTTAAGGAATGAAATGGGTCATTAAATGGTTTGGGGCCGGCAAGCCTTAACATACCTGAGAAGCTGATGGCTCTGGGATGGTGAGGTAGGAATGAGCAGTGGGGCAAAGGACATCTCAGGATGGTTTTGATGCTGAAAAAATGCAGGTGGAGTTGTGCCTTCAGAGGTGTTGAGGTGGTACAGATTTCTGTCACTGGCTGCTCCCATCAGTAACTGCGAGGTAATCCGCTTGATTAACGTCTCACGGGTTTCTTGCTCTTACTTACCTCAAGTTCCACTGAGTTTTAAGAAAATGAAACAATATATAGCTGCCTGTATTTGAGAGGGGCCTGTTCTGGGAAACCTGTTCTCAACACATCCAGCATCCCCTGAAGCACTGTGCCCAGCCCAGTTCACAACAGCTGTCCACTACCAGCACCTGCCAGAGGCTGCCCTGTCTCATCCGGCGAGTGGGTGGCCAGGGCTTTTGCCTTTCCTTAGTCTGAGGAGATTCAAAGTACAAAATTATCCCTCTAAGTACAAGGTTATAAGCCAAGTTTAGCAAGCTGGGAAGACCTACCCCTGCGCTGCATGGGAGGGCACCTATTTTTCCATGAAAATGAGATTCCTGGGGATCAGAAGACAAAAAGGCGTATAAAAGAAAACCTGAGTCTGTGGCTGTGGTTATGGCGTTCAGCTGGGAGGAAAGATCTCTTTTCTGACCTCCCTTCTTCCAAGATCTGTTGCAGAGCTTAAGCCTGTTGCTGAGGAGGGACCTGTGCCAGGACAAGTTGCCATTGTACCGCTCGGGAGTGGATGCTCGGGGGTGACAGCCCTGTGAAGGACCTCTCCTACAGCGGGACCACAGGGCAGCGGCTGTAAGGCCGTGCCCACAGCGACACTGCTAATGAGGTCAGGAAACCACCCCAGGGTGAGGGCTATACTCTGCTCTTACTGCCCTGCTGTGGTAAAATGTTTTTACCCTCTGAGGAGTTCAGGGACAGAGTTAGGGTGAGCCCAGCAACTTACTAAAGCAGACATTTCCAAATATTTTTGTTTGGGTAGCACCATTGCCAGTGGCAGCAGCAGCCATGCCTCCTGCTTACTCTTGTGCACCCTGCGGCGATGTCTGGGTGGTGGTGGAGCACCATGCTGAGGTGGCTTTGTGTTCCATGTACATCTACCATAGTTCAGGAACCTCTATATTACAGGAAACCAGTCCACGTTTGGCGTCCTGTGACTCAGACTCCCTTGGAAAAGGAGTTGAGTCCCTCACCGAACCGCCATGAGTCACCACACCAGCCTCGAGCCTCAGGAAAGGCTGCTATGGAGACCATGGACAAACTTGCAATAATTATGGAAGCCTCAGCCACAACATGTGTTAAATGTGTGTTGCCCTTTATTGCAGGTTTAGTCCTTTCCAATTTTAGTTTCTCTGCTGAAATAAAATTAATACAACGGGATGGAAAGATTTTGAGTCACCCCAAAGCTCCTGACTGATCTCCCCCTGATTAGAAGACAGCAGAAGTGTCCTTTGGTCATGTCCATAAGGCACACATGCATGGCTGAATGTCAGCCTAGATGGTATGAGATTTTACCATCTTGGGGCTCTGGCAAAACTGCACTTCAGCACCAGCCTCTGTCTGGGGCTTGAAAGAGAATTTGTTTATGTCTCAACGCGGACCGGTGTTGTTTAATATCTTCATCAATGACTTAAATAATGGGATTGAGTGTACCCTCAGGAAGTTTGTGGATGACACGAAGCTGAGTGGTCAGGTTGACAGCCCTGAGGGATGGGATGCTGTCCAGAGGGACCTGGACAAACTGGAGAGGTGGGCCTGTGAAAACCTCATGAGGTTCATCAAGGACAAGTGCAAGGTCCTGCACTGGGGTCAGGGCAACCCCTGGTATCAATACAGGCTGGGGGATGAAGGGATTGAGAGCAGCCCTGCCGAGAGGGACTTGGGGGTACTGATGGATGAAAAGCTCGACATGAGCTGACAATGTGTGCTGGCAGCCCCGAAGACCAACCGTA
>JMFS01100775.1:0-28098 GCA_000699545.1 Podiceps cristatus | reverse complement strand
AAAAAAAAAGAAAAGAAAAGAAAAGAAAGGATTCAGTAATTATGTCTGACCACTTTGTGCCAAAGTATGAAAGGAGAGATATATTTGGAAATTAAGTCTGGAGCCCAAGGTCCGTCAGGACAGTCTACCCATTTGTGGTCTTGACTTCTTCAAGTACATATTCTTTTTGAGAAAGGTGAGGAGCTTTTTTGGGAGGAAAGATGGAAGGTAGGCTTGGACATGCATCTCACATAACATCATGTCTCTGAGTCAGGAGTCAGGTGTGTGAATCTGGGAAGTCCCTGGAGAGGGACAGGACCCTCCTGGGGTGGCTCATTTCTTTGACTCCAGGTTCCCAGCTGGGTTTCCAGGGTGGATGAGCACCCATTGACTCCTGCGGGACCCTAGACCATGGGATGAGACTAAAGGGCTAAGCCTGAGATGGACAAAGTGAGGTGTGTGAATCCTACAGGGTGATTAATAGTGTGCATGGAGACATGAACAGAGAAGTTACTGTCCACATGTAGAAAATAATATTCATCTGGAAATATCAAATTATTAGGCAGTTGTGGATTAGTTATTTGTAACAGGCTGTCAAAGATCTCATCTGAGCACAGCTTGAGGACGGGTATTTTTTAGTCCTGTTGGGGCATGCAGTTGTGTACCAGGACTGTTTCCATGGGGGAGCAAATGGCTTTGCAGGAGGTGGGTCCAAGATTTCACTCCCAGCGTAGGGGGGGCTCACTAAAATAATCTCAACAGTTTAAGAGCTGAACAGCCTGGGTGTAGGGATGCAAGGAGCAGGCCATCCTGGTGGGAAGGCATGAGCCAAGCTATGTAAAGGAGTCAGCTTAGCTGCTCTTGTCAGTGAGACCATGCCTGGGGAGGCAGGTGAATTTTGACTGCAAATCCTGAGAAACCAGGGTTAGAGCAGCTTAAAGAAGGCGCTTCATCAGAGCCTGACAATTTTCTTATTTCCAAAAGATCCTCCTTCAACTACACCTAAATATAACCCAGTGGCAGTGACAGGCTCCGCAACCCCAAATATGAGAAGGCTTCAATCTTCTCTGCCACCCTGTCTAATCCCTGGCTCGGGTGGCTTTCCTCTGGTTTGAATGTGGCTCCAAGAATATAAAACGTGCATATGTATTGATGAAAAAGACAGGAGGAAAGCAACAGGCAGAGGGAAGAGAAACCTATCTAAGGATGGAGCAAGTCATATGTGTCATCCCTGTCATCTGCCAGCACCAGTCTGGGCTGATGGAAACAGGGGTCCCTTGGGCGATGGCTCTGCCACCCACACCTCACTACCCATGCCTGGACAGCTTGGTGCTGCAACACGGTACCTCCCGGGCAGGCACGACTGCCCCTCTGCCACCATCACACACAGCGCAGCGTACCCTGAACAAGGGAGGAGGTTGTGTGTCCGCTCAAGCTGGGTACCGAAACACTTGCTGAACAGTGGGCAGTGTTTTCCTCCATTTCAATATTTGCTCTGTGGCTGTCAAGAAAAGGAAGATTTTCATCATAATGAACAAACACAGCAAGAAGCCTCCTTTTCTTTCTCCTAAAGAGTTTTCTTTTACTGTGGAGCATCACAGAGATGCTCCTTCCTCCAGTGGTCCCTTTCCAGAAGGCTCATCAATTTGTCTTTTGTGCCTGGTGATGTTTCTGGCAAGTTTGGGATGGGAGTCACGTCTCAAGACAGGTTTGCTGGCATGGGAGATGTAGTATGTTGTTGGAAGGACTAGAGAGTCTGAAATGTCTCCATCAATAACGTCTTTCACGTGAAGTAGCTTCCTGCTCCGCAGAGTTGTAGGCTTGAGTCAAGCAAAATCAGTTACTTGTTGTTCATCTATTTGTATTTCCTCTGTGTGGTTTGCTGCAGTCTTTCTTTACCCAGATGTTCAAATAAATTGCTGTCACTAAACAGGAGTCCCTGAACAGTGATTCCTAAACTCTTCCTGTTCTTTAACTATTTAATGAGAAAATATTTTACTTAGTTTACATTCCGCACATTCACTAGCGTTATTTCTCAGTTTCTCCCCTGGAACTCAGAGGATCTGTAGGTATTTTTGTTTGTTTCACCAGTCTTTAAGCTGCATGATCAGACTGCTCAGAAAACTCTGCATTGTTTTTATTTAAAAACTGTTACGAACTTTGATATGTACTTGTTTACCGAGAGCCCCTCTGAGGATCCAGCAGTGGAGGTACCTCCATAAGGCCCTGGGCAGATTGGCCAGAAAATGTTTGGATTGTTGTTGCATACTCTTATGTTTTTTCATTTTGTTAATAACAGTTTATATATAGCTTTATTAGCTTTTGTATCTTCCAGGAGTTTTCTTGTGCTGTGCTGGGTAATGTTAAAAGTTGACATTGGTGCATTTTTAGCCTGGGAAAACAAATTTTACTGACATTGGTACAAAACTCTACTTGTTCAGGTGTGGTCATCAGGGAGGGCAGAAGGCAGTGCCTGGGATCAGCGTGGGCTGGGACAGCTGTGAGCAAGACCCAGTCACCCATTTAAGTGTGGTGCTCAGACTTCACGTTGGTTTGAGCCTGCATTTCTGTGCGGCACAGAGAGAGTAGGAGTTTGGCCTGGGGAGGAAGCCAAGATATTGAAGCAGATTCTTGAAGGTGCCAGCCAGGATCTCTGCATAAGGAAACTGCTACGATGGGGCTTATTTTAGTGGTGTGAAAGAAACGGAGCCCTGCTCTTTTTTCAGCAGACTGGATTTCTTCAAATGATTTCCCAATTCATATAATGAATTTTTCCTCCTGATGTAAAGGAGCAGGGCCGTGACAATTCTCTGGCCATTCTGGCATGTTAAAATGACTTTTCCGTGAATTAAATTTCTTGAAATAATTTCCTAAAATAATTTGCTGATTTTGAATTATAACATAATACTTAATTATAAATCTACAAGAAGTTAATTTTAAGCATGTCAGAAAATGTAATAAAAAATATCCATGCTGCTGAATCTTAAATGCTGCAGGATAATAACAACTTTTAAACTTTCTTTTCTTTGTGTGGAATGAATTTCCCTGTTCTTCAGCCAGTGCGAAAGCTGCATGACTTGGTAGCACAGCATAAATCCTACCTGCTTCCCTGCTGTGCAAAGGCACATCCAGGGGTTTTCAAAAGTTTTGCAGACTTTCTTTGTGTAGGGACTTATGCTGGGGGAAAGAGGACAGGGGGTAGGGACAGCTTCCACTAGACCAGGCTGCTCAAAGCCCCGTTCAACCTGGCCTTGAACATTTCCAGGGAAGGGGCACCTACAACTTCCCTCGACAGCCTGTTCCAGTGATGGGTCTCAATCAAAACCTGCTAATGAGCTGTAAACACTGATCCCATTTCTGCCTCTGTGAAAGGTACAGTTGCAAAGCTACATGTTTATGGGAAACAGACAGATAAGGATCTGGGAAAATTTAGTCTGAGGTTTCAAAACTGCAGCTTAATGATTAGCTTACCTAAGCGCAGTAATATCAATTAACTGGCTATATACTCTCTAGGCAAATAGGAAATATTTGGGTCCATGCCTAAGGCCCACAAACATTTCCAAAGCTATGAGACTGCATGTAAAAATACTGGAAAAATCTCTATGAGGTTAGGTGATATTCAGATAGAACAGAGGCTGGATTTGGGCAATAGCAAAGTCAGGGTCTATGGAGAGGGTGAGGGTTTTGGTGACCATCATCCGTCATGGAAACCTGTCTGATGGGCAGTGAGGATCATGTTGGATGCTCATGGTCATGAAGGCATTGTTGTCTTCCCTTTCCAGCTGTCCTGAAGGATTGCTGCAAAACTGATTTACACAGGCTTTGGACAATATATAAGGATTTATTATTGCTATTAATTTGTATTATTGCCTTAAACATTTTTTCTGAGTTGATGTAGGAGTGTTAAGTGCACTCTTGCAAAAGAAAAAGAGGAGATTCCTTCCCTGAAGAGCTTTCACCACAGAAGGCAGACTGTGATCAGCAGTGCAGCGAAAAAAAAACCTTCACAGAGAGAAGGGGAGGGCTGTGTTAGGAAATTGCTAGCTGAATAGCGTGCAGGAAAGCAGGCTGATTTTCAGTAGCCCTGAATGACGGTGTGGTGCAGTGTCCTGGTCACGCTCCTTCTCCTCTGGTTCAGAACAGGAAGGTGACAACCCAGCATATCCAGCAAGCCCTGCAGTTTTAGACATACGAGGCTCAGGAACTGCTGCGCATAGGAAATGGCGATGGCAATGAAAAGAGCACCACTCCTAGCGTTGCCTCTGGTCTGTGGGAGCCCATCCTCAGAGGGAAACTCTTGGCTTCCACCTCTTCCCGCGGGGGCCTTGCAGACACAGGTGCTCCCCGAATGCCACCCTCTGCACCCAGCATCGCTTCATCTGCCTCATGCCACCTCACAGCTGTTTTCTGCTCTTCCTGCCATCCCATTCCTGTACACCCTTACGCTCCCCACGCACAGTTCCTCCTGGCGACGGCTCTGGTATGTGATGCCCTTGTGATGAAGTCTAAATAAATAAGACTTCATGTAATCAGTCTGTAAGCATCTCAATATATCCAGTGTTTTCTAGTCCTGTCCTTGAGGCCTGTCTATATGAAGTCAAGAATACAGAAGCTTTAAATGTATGAATTTCACTTGTAACCTGTGGTGTCTCTGGAAGGAGTGAGAAGACCATCAGTGGTCTGAAGGGCAGCTCTTTCTACAAGCTCCTGCTCTCCAGTGGAGCCTTCTCTAACACTCAGATGTGGCATCCGTGTCGTACTGTAAATAGCCCATCTTACTCCCTCCTCTGGAAGGATCACGCCTCATACAGTGTAAGATTGGCTCCAGGGCCTTGGTGGCTTCTGTCCCCCTTCCTCCCTACACCTGATTCACACATGCACATGGAACATTTTCCATTAGTTTTGTTATTCCCACCAATAATTTAAAGCAACCCTCGTGTAAATACCACCTTTCTACGTAAGGATGTGAATGCCATTGTAACAGCAAGAGACAGCAAGGCAGTCTCAAGGAGTAAACAGACTGATGGGAAACACTAACAGGGAGGGAGAAAAACCCCACCCACCATCTCAGTTTCACCAGGATTCCTCAAAACTCAGTCACCCCTTCCTCAGAGACAGTAATAGCTCAGAACAACTCAATAGATAAAGAAGACACTGATATAGATTTGTTCAGAAATGAAGCTCATCTGTAAAAAAGAGGGGAACGAGTCGGGTCTGTAGTTACATCCGCAGCAGCACTCCCTGAGGAGCTGTGCATTAACGCCTTTCACTCCACCTACAGCCTTTAGTACGGGGGTTAATGCATTATCCTGCTGTGTAGCTCTAGCAAAGCTCTAATAAAGGCTTTCACCCCTCACCCCTGAAGAAGTGATTTTTATCCATTCTTCCCTCTTAGTTTCCTCCATCAGGAAAGTACGGCCTTTCAGCAAGTGCCGTGGCCCAGGTCAGCAGTGAGAACATGGGGGACCCTGTGCGTGCCCTCGGTGCTGGGCTGCTCAGGGCTAACAGGGCTCAGGGTCATGCAAAAGCCCCTCACCTCCAAAAGACACGGTGGTGTCAACTTTTCAGTGCAGGTGCTGCCTGCGTTTGGTATCCAGCACCAAGTGAGACACCTCCTCGGTGCTTAAATAATAATGATGGATTTCTGCTCTGGAGTGATAGCTTGTGTTTTGTGGCTGGGTTAATGTATGTCAGCTGTCATCGTCCTTGTCAGCTGCTGCTGTCAGTGAGCAGCAGATAAGTAAATCTGTGATGATGAATATCCCAGAGAGAGCAAGGATTAAATATTTCATTGCTTCAGACACTGAAACATCTCCTCATTTGGAGTCCTTTTCTAGCGGTCATGTCCCCTCAGATCACCCCAGCCCAGGGGAAGAGCAAAAGCTGCCTGGGTTTCTGAGACCGTGGGACAGGGGATTGCCGGCGGCAAAGTCCCTGCAGCCAGGGAGAGGCAAGCTGCTGCTTCAGTCCCGGCAAATTTAATAATAAGCAGAAACTGAAGGAAAAAGAAAAATCTCTTTTTCTTCTGGCATGCCTGAAAAGTTCGTTGTGCAGAGCTGCAGCACTTGGTGTTTACCTTGCTGCGCCTTCACCAAAGCCCAGGGACAGGTGCCCCACCACCCATCCTGGGCTGCCACTCGGACACACTGCTGAGCCATGGACCCGATGCCATGGACCGAACTACCTGCGGTAGTGCGGTGGCTCACTCCATGTGAGCAACGCTATGGAAAGCATCAGCTGTGATTGCAGTTAAGTAAATGGGGTTGTCTCATGATGTTCTCAAAGTGATGGGTCACCAAACCCTGGAGATGAGCTTGTTGGTCATTCCTACAGCCCCTGCACCTGCAGCACTGTGTGTCCCTCCTCTTTCTTCTCTGAGGCATTTCTCAAAACCTATTGCTAGCAAAGTCTCAGATTATCAACTGCTTGGAGACAGGAAAAAAGGTTGTCAGTCAGATTTCTTCACTCTCCTGAGCTTTCCTGGTATTGCCGGTAGGAACTTTATATTGAAAGGATTTTCAGCGCAAAATACCAATTTGTTGAGACTGAAGTTCTCTTGGGTGCTTCTTGTTTTTGTCACATCAAAGAAGTTATTCTAAGAGGATATGGAAAATGAAAGAAAATGCTCTGATAAACAAGGTCTTGGCTACTTTGGAAACTGTCTGTTTTCCACTACCTACAGAACCAAATAAAAATGAGTATCTCCTTTTTTGTTTCTCACCAGAAGAGAAAGAAGACCCATTCTGTCAACACTGCTCATGAAAAAAAGTCCTTGTTTTCCAGAAAGACTTAATGAGCCACAAACCTTTGCAAATCAGGGAGGCAGACACACGTAAATTTCTGAAAAGTCCAATTTCTTTCCTATTTACCTCACATTTCCTGAGAACTAGGGATTTTCTTTGCAATTCTGAAGAAAAGAAGTTTGGGTGGGGTTTTGTTTGTTTGTTTTTTTATTTGTTTGGTTTTTTAAGCTGAAATTCAAGTGCAATATGTGATTGGAACTTGGAAAAAAAATAGCATGAGCATTCATGACATTTCTAAACCTATAGGTAAAACTGCACAGGCATTTCACCTCCATCCTTTCCTCCTTGTTATATAATCTAATGTCCTTCCTTTGTGATACTTTTTATCTGGACAGCAGATACGCAGTATCTTCCATATGGGTACATTCCTATATAGGTCTGTGGTTCCGCTGACCCTGGTATCTGAGGACTCAGCAGTGGGACCCCAGCAGAGAACAAGTGTTGAGGCTTTGCAGGTGGATCTTGCTGCTGCCCTATTATGTAAAGTGCCAAAATCAGTATTCATCTGCGCATTGCTTAGTAGCAGCATTTCTGTTTTTTTTTTTTTTTCTTTCCATGCAGGGAAAGTATAGTTTGTGCTGTCTTCTTGTTTAAAAATAGAAAACTTTATGAGATGCATTCCCCTCAGGCTCCACAGAAAAGAACTTGTTCTGTAATAAGAGACCAACGTGTTTTAATTGCTTGTTGTAGACTATTACCTGTTAAATTTGTCTGAAAGTGTGACACCAGCAAAAACCTTCTTTTGTGTTTTGCTTCCTTCTACTTTAGAGCTGTCAAATAGCTTCAACATCTAAGGATAAAACATGACAGATGAGTCAAATAAGTGACAGGTCATAAAATATTGATTCTTCATGGTACCTGCTAATGAAACACATGCCACTGTGGGTAAATCTTATTTGAGGTTCCTGACTTCTGATTGTTAGAACCCCAGTTTAGTTTACAGTCTAGAATTATGAAGTAATGGGTTTGGTCCTAAGAAATGCTAAAGCCTATAAATGAGGAATCAGTTTTAATTTTCTTTAAACTAGTGCTTTTCATCTAGACTCCCAGCTATATTTTATGATACAATCTACATCTGCTGGAAACCCTTTTGGACCTTTCTTGTCCTTTTTGACTCTGTAGAGACAACTCAATGCCTAAATTTGTACGATAATAAGAAGCACTGTGGATCTATCAAGGAATTCTCACGGAGATGGTCCCCACCCCAGTTATGAACCTTCTCTTGATTATGTATGAAATAAATAAATCATATTTACTGGATTATTTTTCAAGATTTTGGAATTTCCCTCGTTAAGCTTTTAATTTTCAGGATTTTTGGGTCATTTTCTACCAGAAAACTCAGACAGTCTTTCTTGTCTGGTCCTCCATGAAAACAAGGTCTTTTTTTTTGCTGAATGAAGGAACTATTTGTTGGCTAGATCTCAATGCATAAGATCTTTTGGCAGGAAGAAGAAGATGCTGCGCTGCTCAAACCTACTTTTCATATGGGTATTCACCATTGGGGCTACAATCTGGAAACACTATTTAGATAAACTGCTATGAAAATAAATTCAAAATGTTTTTGAAAGACATATGCTTAGAGTTGCGATCAGTGGTTCACTGTCCAGCTGAAGGACTGCATTTATTGGACTTTCATAGGAATCTGTCTGAGGTCTGATATTAAAATATTTTCATTAACCACTTGGTTAATGGAATAGAGGATCTCCTCTTCGGTTTGCAGGCTACAGTTGTCCAGGAAGGACTTCAAGTATGTTGTAGCACAGAATTAGCATTCCACATTTATAATGAATTAGACAAATGGACTGAAAAAAATAGGACACAATTCAATAGCAATACGTGCATGCACAGAAGGAGTTGTACAAACTGTATGTTAGGGACCAAGCGACTACATGAGTCCATGGGGCCCCTCTGTTGTGAGAAAAGGCAAATGCCCTACCAGGATGTGTAGACAGGAATATTATCTGCAAGATGTGCAAAGTGACTCTACCAGACCACTCAGCGAGGTCTTGGCTGCATGGTTGACTTTTTGGCACCAGACTATAAGAGAGCAGTGGACCTACTGGGTAAAAACAAGAGCAGAGCAACAAGAGCATTCAGAAGCCTTCAGAATCTTAATGTAAGAGAAAACACGGGTAACTGGGCTGTTTAGCCTAGAGGAAAGGAGGCTTACTGGACATAACACTCTTAACTACGAAAAAAGCTTGCTGTAAAAAGGAAGGGAATAAATGGTTCTCTCTGGGGGAGGTGACAAGGAATGGGCTTAAATTTGGGAATTTTGCAGGGAGGAAAAATGTGCCAGGGAAATTTCACTTAGACGTTAGGAAAAGCCTCTCTAGGGCCAAGCCAGTGAGCCGCTACTGAGAGAGGAGTGGGAGTTGGTGATGCTGGGGGCCTCATGGTGGTCTCCCCCCCCAAAGTGTACCTGCTCCCTGGAGCCTGGCACAGCTGGAGGCACATTAAAAACCCATATTACATCCACAGACATCTGACAGAGGGAGAGGAAAAGAAAACGGCACTGTCTCCATCTTGCACCCCTCACCCCTGTAGGTGGTATGACAGCCCCTTGGGGATGCTGGACCTCAGAGGCAACGTGAAAGCCAGGGCTCAAGTGACAAGCCATGACTTGCTGTTTGCAATGTCCCCAGTTGGAGAGACTAACTTCCATAGGGACATCATACTTTCTCCCCAAATGACTTACACAGAGGGCATTTCCACTGATCAGGAAAAGAAAGATTCCCCAGCCCTTATTTCTGTGCCAACTGTACTGCCTATTTTTAACAGGAGGCTGCCATTAGCATTTGTTCGCTAAAAATAAACGTATTTCAAATGCAATTCATTACAGAGCACATTAGGGTAAAGGCAATTTATGCTTCACTCAAGAAGAAATATTTTTAAGAGATAAATTGGTTCATGCAAATATCTGTGGATTGCACTCAGAGCATGTGGTACCAGCGGAGATGGTGCTCTGATTTCTGTCGATTGATGGGCTAGATCACAAAATTCAGGAAGCTTGTTGAGGAGCTCAGTGCAACATCCTATTTTAACTTAATTAAAAACATGACCACAATTATGTAAGAGAAAAATAAAAAAGAGATGGGGAGTGTTAGAAACAGTTCTCCCTTATAGCTGCAGCATACCAGAATTGTAACAGATAAGTAGACATGGGTTTTGGGGAAGGAATGTTTATTATTTATTGTGATGTTTATTATTTATTACATTGACCATAATAGCCTCCTAAAATCTAAACATCACTGCTTCTTGCTCACATAACAGGGAATTATTACAAGGGCATAATTTTGAATTGGAAAATGCCAATGCATAAGGATTTTGAGTGGATTTAGATGAGCTGCTGAGCCAGGAGCTGGACAGTGATCTCCAGTGAACCCATCCTTCATGAATGGGTCTCCTAGCCTAGTCTCCTTTTGAATTTTTTTAAAAATACTTTTAGCTTCCAAAGCGTTTTGTGGAAATTAGTATTTCAGGCAAAACTTGTTAGTTTGAATGGCACTTTTAGCAGAAGGATTTCTAGGGCATGTAGGGAATTACTGTTTTGAACCAAGGTTCACAAGTAGGAACTGAACCTAAGCTTCACATACCCCCCATGAGTGTCCCTCTCTCCTTTCCGTTGTAATTCAGAACAAAAATAACATACCATAAATAAATAAGAAACCATAAACAGATGAAATAGACCCAGAGTCTCCAGGATATTTGAGGGAAAAGCCAAGTTTTCATTTCCAGCCAGTGCTAATGAGCAGGATGCAGTAAAAATCGGGATGGTCTGACTTTACCCACTAGAGGGGAGTGCTGTACCTAACGTTACCAGCTCACTCACAGCAGTACTGGTAATTTCAAAATAAGGGGCATTGCTAAGAAAATTAATTAATATTACTTGTAATTTAATTCAAAACAATGTAACACTGGAATATGCCAGAAACCATTATTAAATGTTCAAAATCCCCAAATAATAACTTCTTGGGTTTAGGATCCTTCAGTAAACAATATTTTGAAGTTACCAAACTATTTTAAAAAGATTAAGATCTACTAGCTTATGTGAAAAATATGAGGGTTTTTTTTCTATATTGTTTTGCAATGCACAGATGAAATACTTTAAACTAAAACACAGTTTGTGTAAAATAAGAAATTGTATCTATAAAATGCTCCTGATGATTCACAGTCTCTTGTGCTAAATCTGCAAAACCCAACACTTTTCTGCCCCAAAATAGTTTGATGGCAGGATCCCTAGCTGATCACAAACAGCTGAAACAAAATGCAAAGATGGAGGTACGAGCCCAGGTGTGCTGCCCTGCCTCGGAGGTGCTGCTGGGGAATGCCACAGCTGGTGGGACAAAGAAGGGAAAGAAATCTCTGATTTCTTCTCACGGCCGCTTAACTATACAGTTTTGTCACTTTAGGAGTTCTTAGATGCTTGTTTCACCGGAAACATCCACTAAAGTAGCATGAGTTAAGGCACATCTGTGGTTATTGAGGTTTCAGCTTCCAGGGATGGGGAATGCGTTAGCACTGGTGCCCACTGGCAAGGGCACTGGTTTTGGGACAGGTGGTCCAAGACGTGGGTTTGAAGCTGGCTGCTCCTGCCACTAGGTTTTATTTTACAGAGCTTTGCTTCCGTCAGCTCTTACTGACCAACTAAGACAGCATTAGTGGGAGCTGCCTCCCTCCTGCTGCGGTGCAGCCGTAGGTGGGGTGTGCTGCAACACCCGCCCTCCCGCAGCGGTGATCCTGTGGGGGACCTGCTTGCAACCCTGCTCATCACTGCACCTCTCTGGCAACTCCAGCCTGTTGTTTCTTACTGCCCTTTTACTGCAAATCCTTAAACCAGAATTTGTATTTTTCACCTGCCAGTTCCCTGCTGTTACCTTGTCTCAGCGTCACAGACTCAGAAAACCGCGGAGGTTGGCAGGGACTTCTGGGGTGTTTAGTCCTACCCCAGTGCTCAGAGGAGGGTCAGCTACAGCAGGATGCTCAGGGCTGTGTCCAGTCTGGTTTTCAGCATCCCCAAGGATGGAGCCTGCACTGCCTCTCTGGGCAGCCTACTCCATGCTTGACCATGCACACTGTAAAAAATTTTTTTCTAATGTTTAAATAGAATTTCCTGCATGTCAGTTTGTGCCTAGGGTGTCTTATGCTGTCCCTGGGCACCGCCAAGAAGAGTCTGGTTCTGTCTTCTTTACTGGCCCCCCATCGGGTATTTATACACACTGACAAGGTCTCCCTTGTGCCTTCTCTAGTCTAGGCTGAGAAACCCCAGCTCTTTCAGCCTTTCCTCACAGGGGAGATGCTCCAGCCCCTTCATCATCTTAGTGGCCCTTCATTGGACTTTCTCCACTATGTCCACATCTCTCTTGCACTGAGGAGCCCTACGCAGGACACAGCACTTTAGGTGTAGCCTCACCAGTGCTGAGCAGAGGATCCTGGGAAGCTGTTTTGCCACAAGAACACATTGCTGGCTCATGGTCTGTTTGGTGTCCACTAGGACCCCAGGTCCTTTCCTACCAAGCTGCTTTCCGGTTGGGCGGCACCCAGCATATACTGATGTATGGGGCTGTTCCTCTCCCATTGCAGGACTTGGGGTTTTCCTACGTTGAACTTCATGAAGTTCCTGTCCACCTGTTTCTCCAGCCTGTTGAGGTCCCTCTAGATAACAGCACAACCCTCTGGTTCATCAGCCACTTTTCCCATTTTTTTTATCTGCCCTATCATCCAGCTGGACTCTATGCCACTGATCCCAGCACTTTAAGCCCAGCAGTTCATCCAGTTTTCAATCCACCTCACTGTCTACTTACCTAGCCCACACTACAACAGTTTGTTTGTGTGGTTTTTATAGCAAACAGTGTCAAAAGTCCTGCTAAAGTCAACATAAATGATGTCCACTGCTTTCCCCAGTCACGTCACTGTCGAAGGTTTGTCAGGTGTGCTTTTCCTTTTGCAAGTCCATGCTGACTACTTCCAATCACCTTCTCATCCTTTGTGTTTGGAAATGGTTTCCAGGATTATTTGCTCCATCACCCCTTCAGGGACTGAGGTAACACGGTTATGTCTATTTCTTCCCACATCCTCCTTCTTGGAGATAGGAGTGACACTGAAAGTCTTGTCTATGATATGTCCAAAATGATTGAATTTTTTTTAATGACTTTTTTAGGCATCACTGAATAGAAAAATCATTTCCATGATCACCTTCTTTTTATGGGAATTGCAATCTTTTCAGGTGCCCTCCCAAGCAAGGGTTTTCCTTGACTGCTCCTTCTGTCCCCCAACTCTGTTGCCCTCATTTCAGGGACAAAAGCTGTTCTCTTTTCATGGACTGTGACCAAGACACCAGGCCAGGGCAGGTGAATCACTGAGGTGTGTATTGACACACTGGGCTGACTCCAGAGGACTGGACCTCTGCCACAAATACGTTCAGCTGCTATGAGGAGGGAAAGCAGCAGGAGCTGAGAGTAGCTCAGAGGACAGAGTGGGAAGTATGAAGATCTTTTAAAGCTGTCTTTTCTTCTTTCCTCTCTCCTAATTGAGTTTCGATTGTGAAGAAACTCTTATGGGTCCAACTGAATGGTGGGGCACTGCTGATGGTGGCCCTGGGCAGAGCGGCTCCCATGGCTGCTGCAGTGCTTGATGGGCACATCACAGGCTCAAGGCACTGACACGGGATGTCAGCCTTTTGCCATTTCAAAGTTAATTTTTCTCCTTCTTCCCTTGCTTTCAGCTCAGAGTCACCCCTTCTCTCAGAAGTTGTTAGAAGCCTCTCTTTCCTCCCTTTCCCCAAATAGTGTGGCCAGCAGGAGTAGGGAAGTGATCGTCCCCCTGTACTCGGCACTGCTGAGGCCGCACCTCGAGTGCTGGGTTCAGTTTTGGGCCCCTCACTGCAAGAAAGACATTGAGGTGCTGGAGCGTGTCCAGAGACGGGCAACGAAGCTGGTGAAGGGTCTGGAGCACAAGTGCTGTGAGGAGTGGCTGAGGGAGCTGGGGGTGTTCAGTCTGGAGAAGAGGAGGCTGAGGGGAGACCTTGTCGCTCTCTACAGCTGCCTGAAAGGAGGTGGTAGTGAGGTGGGGGTCTGTCTCTTCTTCCAGGTAACAGGTGATTGGACAAGAGGAAACAGCCTCAAGCTGCACCAGGGGAGGTTTAAATTGGATATTAGGAAAAATTTCTTCACTGAAAGAGTTGTCAGGCACTGGAACAGGCTGCCCAGGAGAGTGGTGGAGTCACTATCCCTGGAGGTATTTAAAAGACGCGTAGGTGTGGCGCTTAGGGATATGGTTTAGTGGTAGAGTTGGCAGTGGTAGGTTAACAGTTGGACTTGATGATCTTAAAGGTCTCTTCCAACCTAAACAATTCTATGATTCTATGATTCTTTGCTCCCTCCACAGGTAACATGCACTTTTCTCCCATTATTAAGGTTTTCTCTTCCTACACCCATCACAGGTTTCAATCTCCCCTGTCCTCTTCTGCTTTCCATTCTATTCTTTTTTTTAATTCCAGGAAGAGAAAAGGAGGGAGCACTGGCATCCCAATTATTTATATGTAAATATTTTCTCTACATTTGACCTGATTTAGCAAAATTTGGAGTCATGTGGGAGCAGGCAACCGAGTCCCTTCTATTCCCATCAGGCATCCTCGCAGCTTCAGTCCTGGCTAGCACAGCAATTTAGAAGACCAATGGAAAACTGACATTCTTTTATCCCTGCTGCAAAACTTGTTCCATAATTATGGGCCCTATTCTAAAATGTATATGCAGCCTTAATCCTCCTAATATGTAGGGTTTAATATGTATAAAAAGCCTGCTATGTACATCATCTCAGCACAGAATTTCAATTGCTAGAAAGGATGAGACTGAATTAAAAAGGAAGCACTGTGCATGGCAATGAGCTCATTTTGACAGCCTGAATTAATTTTAAATAATAAGGAAGTAATTTCCATCTCACTAAATGCTTGCATTTTTCTGCAGAAATAAAACACTATAGTCAGAAAGACACTCTTGAGAAATGTCTCTCATAGAGATAAGTAAACCAGATAGCAATTAAAAAAGTAAATAAGTCACAATTACAATAGTAAAAGGTAGTATTAACTATTAATATACTTCAAGCCCAGCTGCTTTGATTGAGTTCTGCTTTATCTCATTAGCTTTATAATCAGAAAAATACCATCATCTGAAGATACATAGATTTAAGAACAAATACCTACGTCAGTTAGATATGGCTGTTGTGAGGATGTAGGCACAACTGCCTGATGCGAAAGAAAAGATCATGAGAAAAAAAGGCATGGGAATATGTAGAGAATCAGATCCCTAAGCCACCACCACCACTGTTCCCCACTGTCCCAAGACTTAGAGGCTTGAAAATGAAATGTTCTCTGGACAGTCATGTGAGAGACGTGGCTTTCTTTTTTTGAAGCATAATCGGAAGAAGTGATGGTGCTTCCTGTGAGAATCAAGACCTTCTAATACTCATCAGGAACTGAAAGGGTAAAGTTCAGCTCTCTCCTCTAGAAGGGAAGATTCACTCCTGTACCCCAGACCAGCCGGGAGAGTTTTCCCACCATCATGCTGGGAACAGAACAGGGACATGACACTGCAGCGGCAAAGGTTTGCACCAGAGCCTCTGCATCCACCCTTGGCACTAGATTGTAGTTTATTTAATGATCTGTGCACAGGCAGACCCTGGTAGATCCATGACCAGCGCTCCCATGCCCTGGGGAAGGGCTGTAACCAGCAGACACCCTCCACATCTCTCCTCGAATACTGAGTTATTTTCTGCACAGTATCAGCGGGGAGATCTAGGTCACAGATGTCTGTGTGCATTCCCCTCTTCTCTAGCATAGCTTCTGGGCTGGGGCGTAGGGCCCTCTCCTGGGATCTGGACAAAACCACCTCCTTTTTATCCAGCAGCATGGTGGTTTGAATGGCCACCCAGGAGTTGGGAGATCCTGGTTCAGGTCTAATCCTTGAACTAGCTGCTTGACTGCAAAATCTTCTCTAAAATGCAGCTTTCTTTATCCTGTAAGTGAAACTGGGAGAAAGGAAATAAAAAAGCAAGATCAAGGATGACATTGTAGCCTGGTGATGAGGGCACTAAGCTGTTGAAAAGGTGATTTGACTTCCACTCTCTGCTCCCATTAATATTTAATAGTCATTAAATTAAAAGTCAGGGATGTGTAGGATTAACTACAGGTCAGCATCCTCATACTTATATCTGAATGAATGAGATAGTGTTAGTATGGATGGAAATAAGCTATTAGCAACAAGCACGGCCAATATGTCAGTAACAGGCATACATTTAAATGATTTAAACACTGTCCCTGAGAAAGCAGAACAATGAAATGGCTGCTCCAGTACAGAGACCCACACAAATGCTGCACCAGTGCCGAAACCTCCTCCACTGCTGAGACACTCACTGAGATCTGAAACTGTTTGGCAAAAATCACTCCTTTCTCTATGTGGATTTGCTCAAGGGACTTGCAGGAGACTGACACTGGTGATCACTGAGAAACCAGCTGTAAACAGCTTTTCATGCACTCAAAAGCAGTGATCACAGAACAGCAACCTTTGAAAGATGCTGCAACTGAGCCACCTGCACAGCAAGGAGAGGAGGCGAGTGCCTTGCGCAGGAGGACGCCCGGCTCCCACCGCACCAAGCCGTCAGGCTCATTCTCCATTTGCAGAGTTTGAGTGGCTGATGGCCAGAGATGCAGGAGTGTCCTCCTGCTCGCCTCTGGCCCTGCCCTGCCACCAAGGCACCCAAGAGCCGTAGCCGGACTTCTCCTTTGCTGTGGTTCCTATTTCAGGCACAACTTGGGAACATCACTGACTGCAGCTGTTAGTGCAAGATTTCCTTGTCCTTTCCATGCTCATTAAAATGAAAAGCAGTTTAACCTCAAGCAACCTTTCCATGTATGGAGGAACCTTATTTAAAGACTGACCGGCAGCTTGTCCCCTTGTCCCTCAGCAGATAGAGGTGGGCTTGCTTGCCATCCTCCCTTGTGCAGGGAGGGCATCCCACCAGGGTTTCCCTGTGCTGATGAGCAGAGATGAGGAGGGCAGTCCTCCACAGAGGGATGTCTGCTGGATTTGACCAGACAGCTCAGATCTCAAGCAGCTTCTTTTCCCGCAGTTGCTAAGAAACAAAAACAGTCATCTCAGCTGCCAAGACAACTGTTTAGGATATTTTTTTTTCACCCATTTGTCTCATTCTGGGTAACAACAGCTTTAAGCCTCTCAGGGCTTTCCCTGTGCTCCTCGTGGTGAAGAGCTGTGCAAGCACAATGCCAAGGAGAAGAGTCTGTCCTTGGTAACTTTTTCAAGAGGGCTCCAGTTGCAAAGATTGTTTCCATATGTGGCCATCGGGAAGCTCCCCACATTAAACTGTCTGCAGGAGTCTCTGAGACACTTATTCACAGGTGTTATTCAAGAGCTCTTTCAGCTGCTTCTTACAGCTGCTGTCGGAACGTCCACCTGAGTCACCAGCAGCTCCAGATATGACTGATGAAACCTGTTGTCCAGCTCCTACCTTACATCAGTGTTTCAAATGACAGTCCTCCGTTTATCCCTTTGCAGACCTGGCCCTGGCTAGCATCTCACCCACAGCCATCTGCAAGGTGCCTGGCAGCAGGGATGGTGCTGACTGCCCTGCAGGATTTTGGCTCTCCTTGCTGGAGTGCCACCAGGAAAGAGACCATATGGGCATCCCCAGCGCTGAGAGCCAGGCAGCCAGGGAGTCACTGAAGAACAAAACGCCACACAAGGTTATAACTTCCAGGGACATCACCCAGGAGAAAACTCCCACCCACTTTAGCTGCAATAACAGAAACGAATGAGAAAATGGACCTCGGCAAAGGGCAGGGAGCTGATCCCCGGTCAAGGCAGAGGTAGGTTTCTAGGTCCACTTTGTGTAGAGGCAGCACAAGGCATTTGCCTCTAGTTGAACAGGGCTGGAAGGCTCAGAGAAAACCTCAGAGAATAGCCTTCCCTGCATAAACAATTCTGGGAATTTTGCTTCTTTATTTCTCTGTCATGTAAAGATTTTTCGAAGTTCAGCTGCATGTTCACAATTAATAATAGGTCCAACTCAGCAGAGACTTGTAGTGTCTTGGAAATGTCACCTATCAAGATACACAAAAGAAGTTAAACCAACCTCAAAATATTAACCACTCTGTAAGTTTGCTAACAGTGCCGTGCTGACCGTGGGGGCTGGATTGCTGTTCCCAGCATAACACCTGTAAATTCTGACAATTCCCTGGTGGGCTTGATTGTTTTTATGAAGTGATTGCGTGTTGTGCTTCCCTTGTGCGAAACCTGTTTTCTGATGGAGCTGCAGCCAGAAAGTTACAACCTCTTTTTCCTGCAGCCTTGGTGGAAACTTGTCGTTATATCAGCTCATATATTTTGTAACTTTGTCAAATAAATCTGAGCATTGTGCATGTTAGTAAAAAAGAGATCTCTGCTGCACAGGAAAGAAAAGACACGGTGCTGGGAGCAAGAGTGACCTGGGCTGAGCTTTTGAACTAGGTATGTTCTGCTGAGCAAGCACTCCTGGGAGCTCCTGCTCTGTGCTGGGGTGGCCTGACAAGGCATTACTGTAATGGTATAAATACTGTAATGAGATAAATAGAGGGTCAGTGAGAGCATGAGGGCACACGAAGGGCCAGGTCCACAGCAGCGGAGGAGGCAGGGAGGCAGTGATCCCCAGGAAACAGGCATTCCCCAGACAGGTGGGAAAAGTTTTCCCCTTTTATGGGTAAGGTCAGACCAGAGGTCTGCTCAGTCCATACCTTTTTTCTGGCAGTGGCCAGCAGTGGATACCTAGGGCAGAGCATAAGAACAGGAAAAGCCATAGGTATGTTTCCCCAGAATATTGTGCTGTCCTTCAACAATTTGCAGTGTGGGGACTTCAGGAGCCCAACAGGCATTGTTGCATGTAATGGCCTTGCATGTCTTTTTTTCCGTGAATATATCCAGCTGTTTTGTGAACCGTTTTAGTACATACAGTCTCAGAGGGGGAACCATGGGCAAGTGAAGTCCAGGTCACACAGGATGTTGCTGCCTGCCTGGCCTGAACCTGCAGGCCCAAGGCACTGTGTAGACCACTAAACCACCTTCCTCTCCTGAGGGTGAATCAGCATTGACCTCACTTCTAGCTCTCCAGCAAACATTCACCCAGTCAGTCATTAATTTTTCAAGTGGTGTGTATGGCTTCAGATTTAAAAGGAAAAAAAAAAAGAGCTAGTCTCTCGATCCCAACAGCATGGCTTCCAGTGATCTTGTGTGTGCCTCATGTTAAAGCAGAGAGGGAGACTTTCTGTGGATCATGGAAAGAGTTTGCTGCACCTTCTGGTAGTATCATTGATGGTGAGGAAAATTAGGAACATGAGGATTTCTGATTAGCTGGGTAAATGGCCAAGCTACCTAATTGGTTTCCTCCAGACAGCTGCTATCCTTAGCAAGAAACATGACTGTATTATTCTATAATGGCACAGTGTTTAGCAAATCCTGCCAAAGGAATATATGGTCCCTGTTCTTTTATTCCTCTGAGCAAAATATTCATGTTTTTTCCAAGATGTTTCTATCAGACAATGTCTAAAAAAATATTTGACTGAGTTTACAGTTCCTGAAAAGAGGCTGGAATAAGTCTTCAGGATGCTCTAATTAGAAAAGCAGCTCCTATCCCAACAGGTAGTAAGAGAAAACTGTCATACCCTGCACATCACTAGGATGAAGAGTATTCAGCCAACATGGATAATATTTTATGTTAAGTTTTCTATCTGGGACATGACATTGGCTATTTACTGCACTGATATGAATCCCCAGGCCAGCACTGGCAAGTTACTGCCTGGTTCATAGGCTTTTCAAGGGAGTCTGAGTGTAACCTGTGCTTTCATTCACGTGGGTAGTCTATAAATACTGCCCGCTGCCTTTCATACAACATGCTCATCAAAGGTTATGTGAAGAAGGCAAGTTTTGTAGGACTCAGTAAACTTTACCATTGTCAGTGACAGAGTTGTCTTTAAATCTGATGAAAAGCTGTGCACCTTTATAAATCTCTGGACCAAGATTATGGGGAGACATTTATTATTAGGGGCATGTAAACTACACATTAATTAAATTCCAAGTATGTGAATGGAGAATCATAGTATTTTATACAAGCTATAATTATTTAGACATAAAATGTACAAGCAATGCAGTCAAGTTAACGACTAGCACATATTTTACAATGTTATTGAAAACCTATTATGAATGATTTGACAATATTTGCTGCAGGATATAATGTCCATCATGGCTGATGTTGGCAAAACGGGATTAGTCCTTTCAAACCATCTAATTTCAGATGTAATTTTTATAGCATCTTCATCTTTAAAAAAAAAAAAAAAAGCCTGAATATCCAGACTCTAAAAACTTAACCCTTTAAGTCTAGTGCAGAGCACCCAAAATCGCCAGCCACCTACATATACCTGGGTAATGAATGAATTACTCCTGTGCATACATTCTTAAATCATCATTACAAAACAGCTGTACTCTTTCTTGTTTATTACTCAAAGTTAATAAACATTAATAATATCACAACTAATTCTTGTTATTTAGAAATCTTTGTGGCATCTCTGATCTTTTTAATCTGTTGTGAACATTGTCTTTAAGGAGTCTGAAAAGTCATTTATTTATTGCAAACTACTTTGGAGGTGGCTGCTGTCAGGCAAATAATTTTTTGTAAATCACAGAGCTGAAATAAGCTGCTGAGGTAGGTTACAGTAAATATTTTTAAGCCTCATATCCAGCTCTAGCACCATACAGAAAGTAGAGGTGAATGAATGTCCTCTAGATGGTAGGTAGTATGGTAAACTCTGTTTAATAGTGTCTATTAAGACTTGTGGTGACACTGTCACTTTCCTTTATTTTTTCCCCTGGGAAAAGAAAAATAATTCTGGACACAGACATCCTGAGACACTTTCCCTATGAAAATCTCATTCAAAAATGCCTTTTCACTTTCCAGAGGTACTTTTTCCTCAACATAATTTTAATGTGATGCCAGATCTTTTACAAGCATTTAAAATACTCTCCATTCCTAGTAATTTAGAAAGGAGGCAGAAGACATGCAGCAGCTATGTCTCTCCCCAAAAAAGGATGTTTTCAACTCACTGTGAGCTATCGGTCACCTGCTACAAAAACAAATGTCAGATGAAGACTGACTTGGTTTACTTTGAGGTAAACCCAAGCAAGGTTAATTTGGGCAGGAGCATGGCATTGATTTCTCTTCCAGCTGCCCTGCGCGTCCTTTGTCTCCATGGAAGACTATAGAGCAAGAAAGCTATTGCAGATGTCTCACTGACAGGTAGGAGTAGGTGGGAGACCAAAGGATGACTTGAAAATAGCAAAGACAAGCCTGATTTCCTGAAAAATGGCTCAAACCTATGGAAAACTTGAAGACTGGTATGGTTTAAAAATCTCTGTTGTGGCACTGTGGGAGGAGGTTCTGTGTTGCAGGAGGCCTGAGATGGGAGAAGAAGGCCCTGTGAAGGAGAAAAGGGTAGTCTGAAGGAAAAGAGGAGATAAGCAGGAAAAAACAAGGCAGTGTTTTTTTGTTTTTTGTTTTTTGTTTTTTTTCTTAAGTTTCGAAAGGTTGGACCACGAACTTGACAAAAATGATGAAGGTGAAACAGTGAAAGGATTTAGCATAGTTTGCTACGGAATTGAAGCAAGAAATCAATTTTAGCTGTGACATTTTGAGAGAAGACAAGGTGAGCATCAAGAGGGCCAGAAGAGAGAAGGTCGCAGAGACCAAGGATGAAGCTGTCAGGGCCTTACTGTGGGAACAAATAATAACAGATATTTCTGTAGGACGCTTTTGAGGGAATATGAGCAGGATTAAATGACAGCATCAGTCTGGAGAGAAGAGAGAAGATGGTGATAATGTTGAAAATAGTGCTGAGAACATGTGCTGCCTGGATGCAGAAGATAGTAGGGTTCCCAACTACACTCACTCAGGGTAGGCACGTGAGGTAAGATAAGGGGGGCAGTTTTAGCTATAGCTGTGTATTTAAATGAAACTATCAGGCATTACCATCCTGGAGAGTGGAGACCTTCCTACAGAAGAGGGTTGAAAAAACAAAACAGACAAAGATGGAGACTCCATGGGAGGAAGGAATTTTCCAGAAGTTGACATTGCTAAGGACAAGCATTTAGGAAGAACGTGGACAACCGCTGTGTCAAAACAGGTGTGGACAGTAGAGCACAAAATAGACTTTGGCGTTATGAAGGACAGAGATGAGGGATGCAGGGAGAAAGCAAGGCTGTCTGAAAAGCTATCTAACATCCTGATTTTTAACCTGGTGCAGTCCTCCATGTATTTGCTCTTGTACTCTTCCTCTGTTCAGAAGTGTTGCCTGGGCAGCATTTGAGGATTTGGGATATTTGCCCAAAAAGTTTAGCAGGTTGGAGGTGCACATGCACGGATCCACCCACTGTGAGATGCATGCTTGCTTGGTCTGGTGTGTATCACACACCAGTCCCATGAGTATGTGTCTGGGATGTGTCAGACTTGGAGGTCGCAGTGCCCATGCACATGACTGTACCCAGGAGAAACACCTCCTTGCTCTGCTGTCTTAACAACTGTCCCTTTCCCACACATCTGGGAGGAAGCAAATTTTACAGACCGAAGGGATTATGTGCTGGATATTGCATGTACCATTGACTGTACATATCTATGCACATTTGACCTCAGCCAGGGACCATCTGACCCACTGATTTTTGGGTGGTTGAGTTTGTCATGTCCTTGAGTCAGGCATCTAAAGTCTGTCTTACAGGGATTACATGACATTCAGATAGAGGTGAGCATGCTCCCCACAGAGATATGCTATTGATATGGAGATGTAATGACTTAGATGAAATCATTACTTCTCCTTCCAATAAGTCATGTCCTGATTTAGTAACATAGTCCATTTGTAGATCATATTGTCTCCAGTGAGTCTGCTTTACAACAGCATTGCAAACAAATTAAACAGAATTTTGATATACTTTTATCAAAGATTCGTCCCTAGTGTCCTTTGATTTACTTCTTGAGATCTCTTCTGGCACGAACTGGATGGAAGCAATATTTTCTCTCCCTCAAAGTTGATCTGAGCTCAAGCACCTCTGAGAATATATGAGCTCTGCCTTCAGAGCTGGCTTCAGGCATTCTGGAGAAAGGCTGCCCTCCCCTTAATATATAACAGACTGAAGATAGCTGTATGTCTCCCTTTCAGTGAAATTGTTTTTTTTTTCCCTGCATTTCCTTGGCATCCAGATGGTGGTGCTCTGTGTGCCCTGAGCCAATACCAAAATGAAAAAACCTGCTGCCTTTTCTTGCTGGTTGACAAAGGGAGCTACAGAGATACATGCTCTCTTTGCCTTTATCCACCCTTCTGTCTCTAGTGATGAGAAAATTAATCATAGAATCATAGAATAGTTGAGGTTGGAAGGGACCTTTAAAGATCAACTTGACCAGCCCCCCTGCACTGACCAGGGACATCTTCAACTAGACCAGGTTGCTCAGAGCCCCAGCCAGCCTGACCTTGAATGTTTCCTGGGATGGGGCTTCTACCACCTCTCTGGGCAACCTGCTCCAGTGCTTCACCACCCTCATCGCAAAAAATTTCTCCCTTATGTCTAGTCTATATGTCCCTTCTTTTAGTTTAAAACCATTGCCCCTTGTCTTATTGCAGCAGGCCCTGCTAAAAAGTCTGTCTCCATCATTTTTATAAGCCCCCTTTAGGTACTGAAGGCTGCAATAAGGCCCCAACTCTCTCAGCCTGACTGCTCCAGCCTCTGACCATCTCCGTGCCCTCCCCTGGCCCCGCTCCAGCAGCTCCGGGTCTCTCCTGTGCTGAGGCCCCAGAGCTGGAGGCAGCACTGCAGGGGGGTCTCACCAGAGCGGAGCAGAGGGGCAGAATCCCCTCCCTCGAACTGGGAGGTGACAGGGGATGACAGATCTCATTTGCCAGCAGGGAAAGATTCTTACATTTTGCATTTTTTTCTAATTGTGTCACAGAGGTTAGAGATGGGAGTAACCTATTTATTACGCTTTACACCACTCCAAGTCTGTTGAAGACAGTCCTCTACAGCAGGAGGTATGGTTTCCAGTGCACATTTGGATATGAAACAGAACTCTGGAATGGAAAAAGAACTGGTTCCATGGGCACCAATATGGAGTTGGTTTTGTCTCTAGTCTTTCGGAGGATGATTTTCTTCTGAAAATGCTGTGATTAAGAAGATGATCATTTGAGGTCTCACGGTGCTAGCATGATTGCCAATAAGACTATGAAAGGGAAATATATGTTAAGACAATGCTCATAAAGATGAGCATGTTGAATAACTGGAAAATCCAAAATAGCCATTCATCAGAAAGATGGGTAAAGCAGTGTGTGCACAGCATGAATCAGCTCTAGCTCAACTCATGTATAATAACTTGCCAGGCTGTAAGATGGTACTGGTCTGTCTAGATTCCTGTCCCTCTTGCCTGTTAAATTCTTTGGGTAGTCTGAATGCAGAGAATGGATATCATTTGCTGCCATTATAAAGGAAGCTGACAATATACAGCAAACTCAACCCTTATGACAGTGGATAACTTCTGATCCTTTCACTATGTTTCATGAGTGGTTCAGCATACTGTGGTTCCCATGGGACTAACAACATCCACCTGACACAAGAGTCCCTGTGGCAGAGCAGGCTTTGGGGTTGCAGATGCCAGCACAGCCAGAACACTTGAGGTTCAGACACAAGCCGAGCCAAGCCATTTTCCATGGTGAGAATGGAAGAGGAACCCTGTCTATGGACAACCCCAAGATCTTTCTGCTGTTTCAGATCTTCATGGTCTGCCTGGTGGTTGTTTGCCATAGGAAAAGGCTGGCATTTTGGGGACTCATGATGCAGAAAGGTTGGCCAGCCCTAATGAATGATTGTAACTGCTCTGCTGAAGGAAGGAAAACTTGAGATTGGCTGAGTTTTTCAATGTCTTTGATAAAGACCTTACAATTTTCACATGTCAGGAAGTTGGGTAGTCTTTGGGCAAGGGAGGTATTGGTATTCCATTGGGTGGATTTTGCTTTCCCAGCTGTCCCATGGGCTTTCAGGAGCAAGTCTGTCTGTGTCCCTCCGCCAGCAAAGCACTTAGATAGGACCAAACCTCTCAGACTGCTGAATTCGTAAGGGCTCCTTATGCACTTCCAGGAAACAATGTGCTTTGCTGGGCTGAATCCAGCATCTCTCTCATATTCCCATTTATGTAAAGCTCTTTCATATCCCTTGAAGCCATATTAATACGCTGAATGGGCTATCGACACCGCCCAGGACTGCATTACTTGCTTGAGTCATAACCACACTTGAATGAGTAGAGTATGCTTTTGCTTTAAGTTAAAAAGCACCGTTCTTTTGATTTGTGAGCAATATGAGTATCAGGAAAAGGAGAGCTGTGCCTACTAACTGTTCCAGTGATAAACACATGTACTCTTGTCTACTCCCTGAATAATAAGACTTTGAGCTTGAAGTTGGCAATGCTGAAGGAGATCAGCACATGGTTGAAAACAACAGGTGGGTGCAGAGGAAGATGTGGTGTGTTGCCCTTTTTGTTATGGATGGATCCCAGAGCCCCAAAGGTGACACTGCAACAGCAGCTTGAGTGAGCATGACAGGATGGGTCAAGTGGAAATGTCAGGATAAAAGACCTTGTGGAGATAACAGAGACCATCACAAGTATCTAGCAGCAAAGGACTGCCATGGATTAGGGCATGAGACTAGAAATGTCCCGATGAGGGCATGCCTGGCTCTGTGGTGCAGAGAATATCTAAACACAGGGAACAGAGGAAACTGAGCAGTAGGCAAGTGAGCCGGACAGTGATCATTCCAGAGAGCACTGGCTTTTGCGTAATGCTGCTGTTGGGCAGAAGAAGTGGCAGGCAGTAGCAGTGTTGACAGATACACAGCCACCCAGGGTGACTGCGAGGAGGTATGTCCCTGCCTGGTAAGTGTAGAGGATGTCATGGTAAATCCCAAGGTATATGATCCTGTTACCGAAAGACTGCAGAGAGAATCCACCTGGGAGAGATGCTGGAAACCAGTCTCCTAATCTGACATGGTCAGAGATGTGTGTGGCTGAAGGCTGAATGAAATTGTAGGATACCATTTTGATCAATGATGACAGTCTTAGAATATTTTTCTGAGGATTTAACCTTCATGTGAGGGATAAAACTGTGCTGTAGGTCATTAGAAAAACTATTCCTGTCACTTGCTCAGAATGATGGAACTGGAGAAGGTAACTGTGTCACAGGATTTGGTGAAGGATGGATGCTCTGAGGCTTGAAAAGCAAGCAAGCCAAGACAACAAGGTTTGCAGAGGAACACATGAGAGCACGATCCAGAGGGACACGATGGCTGGCTCTGCGGACACTGCTGGAGTTGACTGAGCATGTGATATTGGCCTTTTCTTACCCTAACAAGTAGAAGCAGTGTGCAGTGGACTGACGCCCTTGTGCATATGTGTGCAAGACAGAGATGGTGATATTCTGCAGTGGTTCTTCAGGTCTGCCCTCTCTTACTGGTGAATTACTGGCTGATACCAGCACAGCTTATATGTGGGCACTTATATGTGGGCACAATTTAAAATGGTGATTAAATTTTGTGGCTGAGGCTGTTAACATCATTTAAAATAATAGAATCATCCAAAAACACAGCAGGAGAGGACTGCAGGAGGTCATGCAGACCAGTCCTTGTCCCAAGGCAGGCTAATTGCACCAAAGTTGCTTCTGGTGTGTTTGAATAATTTGTCCCTAAGGCTCTCCAACACTGGAAGCTCACGGCACCCTTAGGGAATTATTTCCTCTGCTTCATTCTCCCCACTGTAGAAAAGGTTTTGTGATTTTTGTTTATCATATCTAATTTGAATATTTCTTTCTGGAATTTAAAGCATGGTTGCAGGTACTATTATCCACGTATCGGCAGTGAAACCCAAAAATAGTCACTCTCATTTATGAATTGCTTATTTGCACTTGTAAAATAAGAGAAATGAGTTGGAGACATCCCTGCAATGCAAGGGAAATGCAGCAGTGCTGGGCCCTCACAGATACCAGAGATGGCTGAGTAAGGAGATCAGCCTGAAACACACAGATCCTACAAATGAATAGGCTGGAACATTGCATGGCTCAGCAGTTCTCTGCCAGATCTGGGTGTCTGAGAGATGTCTGGTTGCAGCAATCCTGTAATGGGTGTCAGAGGGTTGAGAGGAGGGGGTCAGTAACTAGTGGAATTAGCCCAATTCAGGGAATCTGAACTTTGGACTAAAAGTAGTTTCTGGGAAGAAAATGGGAGCAAAGATGCTTAATTGGGTGCTTTGGGAGGATGGACTATTTGTTGGCACAGTGGAGCAAGACTCAAAGGCAAATTCAAGATCCTTAAGTGCTATTAGGGACAGGACTGTGAGTTGGCTCCTATCAAAAATGTTCTGTGGGACATCCATTTAGCACACATGATGACTGTGGGTTTTTGCTGTGCCAGGTGGGGGGAGATGAGTCTTCTGCCAGCAAGGGGAGGAGGTCGGAAGTTGCAGGGTGGCCCAGCTCTGTGTGTGTGTCATGGTTCCAGCTGCCTCAAGGAGCCACATTTCTTGAAGAGCGAAGGGGCCAAACTGAAGAAGGAGCACAGTGCCTTTTTGGCAGGTGGGAACAGAGATCTACAGCACTCTTGCCTTGGGGTTTTAATTGAGTCTCAGAGGTTCTGACTGCTGGTGGGAACTCACCAAGGAGAAGGGGGCAGGGAAATCACAAACCTGTTATTGATTCCCTTTCTTTCCTACAACCCATCCCCAGCACTAACCATGTTTGAAAATGCAGGCTTCCAGGCTTCTTTTGAAATGGTTTCAAAAACCAATCTGACCTCTGTAGAGTCTTAAGTTTGCCAGCTCTATTTTTCCCTAGCTTTGAGCTCACCATTGACGTTAATTAGAACTTCCTTAGCCTTGTTAGCCTGGTGTTTTCCTTTGTTACTGAGAACAGTGAAGGTGACCTTGCTCGCCAGGTGGATTTTCTCAGCTCTGACAGTTTAATCATTAATGTCTTAGGAATAGAGGTAGGGTTCTTACATGGGAAACTTGAGAAGAGCTATGAAAATGTCACGTAGACAGCTGTCAGTGTCAGCTAGCATAGCCCAAATAATTCAGAAGTTGATAAGTTTCTGATAAGTCATCCTCTTCTCACACAACACATGCTGTAACTCCACATGTATTACACATATTGGGTGAAATGGAGTGATGCCAGATAGCTGGCAGATCTTTAAGGAGCTGATCCGCA
>KL280156.1:47814-67131 GCA_000699545.1 Podiceps cristatus | reverse complement strand
AATTTGGGTTTTTTTCTCAGCTTGCTGCTGATGTGAACAGAGGCTCTCACAACACGAAGCAGCCTTTCCCCATTGCACCTTAGCCATGTGCTTGCTGTTGCTTTGTTTTCTCCTTTATCCACCCCCTCTTGTAATTTACTGGTTTTCCTGTAGTGAGCTAAAGAGCATCCTGTTGCTGAGCACAACCCCTTTCAAGGCCACCTGCTCGGGGACAGGGTCTGGGGCTACTGCTCTACTAGCAGTTTCCCCTATTTGTTTGGGTTTTCTTTCTTGCCACATTCATACCTTTCTGCTTTCATGTACCTGCAGGAGCCGACTTGCTTCTGTCACTGAGTTCAGTCGCCAAACATAAAAGAAGAGAAAGTCAGGACAGAAAGACATTTAGGCTTTCTTCTTCTCCACACCTGCTGTTCTCGCTCATTGGGCACTTCCTAAAGGTAGAGTTCTCCAAGTTCCTAGTCATTACCCTTTATATAAGCATAATATAGTACCGTAACACTCCCTACAGGGAAGCTATCTATTGTAGCAATCTGTAAAACAAAAGCTGGATTGATCCTTCTCCCACTGCTCCCCCCAAAAAGCTGCATGCTGTTCCTCAAACGGAAAGTCTGAAAGCCTTCATCAGAGGGTAGTTTGTTTTTACACTTAAGCAAAACTGAAAGCAAGGCATAATTTGAAACAGCTACGCTAGCCCTTAGAGCAGAGCCACACAAATAAAATGCCTGGGATGATGTAGTTGAATACGTTGCGGTTAGAAAAATGACAGTGTACAAGGAACAAGGAAAACTAGAGAGATGAATGTGAACTAGTGAGAAGCAGATTTTCAAGGCAGAAAAATCAAATTGAGCGCGTAGACCATTCTATTCAAAGGAATCGGGTAAGTAGTACACTAAAGTGTACCTTAAATGCCAAAGCAAGTGCCTGCACCTCCAGGCAGAGCAGATAGACTGGTGGCTTAGGACCCGGGAGACCTGTCTCCCAGTTCTGTCCTTGCCACTGGGCTTCGTGACCTTGCTCAGATCACTGTACATCCTTGTGCATTAGCTTCTGTGCCTGTGAGACAGGGCAAGCACTTGACATAAAAGATGCTTTTTAAGATCCGCAGCTGTGACCAGCTCCAAAAGAGCTAGCTAAAGTTCCTTTCTGTACGGACTGTTTTGGCACCTGTCATCTTCCAGGGATACTGCTGATGTCTATTATATGAGGATGGCTTTTTTCTTATTTTTTTTCCAGAAGGCAAAAGGCTGTACAGCATGTGAAATGGTTTTGTTGCTGTTGTTGAATTTTTAAAAAATTAACCGTGCACGGTGATATCCAAGAAATTGAGGCCAAAGAACTTCAATATTCTTTGAATATACTTCAAATATACTGGGTCTTTGCAGTTGTAAGAAAAGGTTGCATGGTTTTGGACCCACTGGATTTTTGGAAAATCTGAGCTGGAGGAATTTGCGTATTTTTTAAATCAAGCCCATATTTTTCTTGGACAATCTTGCAGGTCTCTCCGTAACTAAGAACTTAAGGTCACACTTCTTGAGATGATTAAGAAATGCCCCAGATGCTCAACATGATAGCCTAGACAAGGCAGCGGAGGGAGAGATGCAGAAGGAAGTTCCTCCAGTTGCTGTCCAGTTCCAGACAAGAAAAGCCCTTCAGATGGATAGCTTCCAGGCAGAGCCTCCCTTCGGTGCGTCTACCTTTCTACTCCTGTAAAGAAGAGATTGATCCCGGCTGACTCCTACCTAAGGATCAAACTCATGGTCACAGGTGAACCATTCTGTTAAAATCCCATCCGGCTGATTCCCCCAGCCCCACATCTGAGGGTGAAATGTCGCTAGTTCTTGCAGACAGATATTAAATGAATGATAAGGAAAAGTCCTTCAATGATAGCTGAGATGCACAACCTCTTGCTGGGAGTATAAGCCAACACATACTTTACAAAAGGCAAAATTGATCTGACCATTCCCATAAGAACTGTATTATAATTCTTATGTTAGTGATATAAAATTGAAGGAAATGCAGTATCTGTTATCCCATGTTTAGACACATAAGCTACTGAGTGGCAACTGATCTGAGCATGGCAATTGCGAGGTACATCCTTTTCATCAATTTGTGTCTCATTTATTGTAGGCTGAGAGTAAGCGCATGGAGGGTTACCATGCTGGCACATAGTAACTGGTTATCTAAGTGAAACATCCCATTATATTGGAATTTGACTGGATCTGAGATTAACTAGTGTAACTACACACAAAATTTGCTGTAAGTATTTAATTTCTTGCACCATCCCCAATAAAATGGGACTTCGGGTACTTTTTAAATTGCTCATTAAAACGCCTAAAACTAAATATAATTACTTGAATCATTAAAAAAGATTAATTAAATTAGTGAACACCAATATTAAAAGCTAGGGTGTGACAGTGTGGAGGGCAGCTTGACTTTACCCTGTCCATATACATTTACTCACAGTACCGATGGGACGGCAGTTTGTGTTGGTGCCTTGGGTGCATGAGCAGACTCTGCAGCTGCTCCTCTCCAAGGGGTCTGGCTGCTGGTGCTGGGGCTCAGCTCCGTTGAGGCTGCAGCTCTGGCATTGCAAAAAGCTCTGGGGTATCTGGCTGGGGCCTCCCCATCTCAGAAGCTGCAGTTCAGATCAGGCTCTCGTCTTGAGCCATCCTGCCTGGCCAGGTACCTCCCTGGCAGTAAGTGGGGAGCACTACAAACCATGTCAGAAGTTAAGTAAGAGCTGCAAGAGCCTTTTTTCTGCTGAGTCTAAAAGGAGACGGGTTTATCTGGCTTCCCTATGGTTTTCAGCTTCTGTTCTGGTCCGGCTCCCTCAAGCCAAATATTTGACCCAGGTATGGATGGAGTGAGTTTCATGCTAATGAGTAACTTGCTAAACAGTCTTTTCCCTTGTTATTTTGTGACTTCATCAAGCTTTCACCTTGTTTTGTTGATCTCTGGCAGATGTGAATAAAGTCAGTGGGCTGCAAGGCAGCAGGCAAACACAGGGATGACTTGAGGTGGTTACTCAGAACAAACATGGTTTCAGGTGCATGGGGAAAAAGCTCTTTAGAGCTCATCTAAAGAGATGGAAACCTCCAAATATAAAGCAATGAGATACCAATGGACATCCAAGGTGCTCAGCATCTTAATGGAGGTACACAGGCCTTGCAGTGCCGGGGCAGGAGAGTCTGGTTTCGCTTGATGCCGGAATGTGTTATGCCAAGTAGAGACTGCGAAATAGAGACAGATTCCCTTGGTGTGCCGAATGGAGGACTTGGAGAAGAAACAGGTGCCAGTCTGGGAAAGAGCTGTGATGGCAGACGGGAAAAATAGCTGGTGAATTGTCCCACAACTTTGATCTCTTTGTGACCATCCCTGCTCATGGTGCTCTGTGCCTTAGAGTTGCACCCAGGCTCCTGGTCATGTTTTACCAGCTGCCGGGTTAGGAGATGCTCTTACATTGTTGGTCTCTGTGGTGGATCTCATGTTTGCTACTTGCTGAATGCTATTAATGCTCCCTGTTTTTCAGGTAACTTTATTTTTGAAGGTGTTTTAAATCTGCTTTTGGGACTCTGTAGATTCCCAGCTATCCAACTATCCTTAGAGGGGAGAAAAAACACCTCACCCTCTTCTGCAGTCAGTTGGGTTATCTCTTTCACTGACTTGACACTAATTGGTTTTTCCGTAGTTCTGGAGGACTCTTCATAGTTCTGGACCCTTCGTAGTTCTGGAGGACCCTGTGCTCTTTAATAAATATTCTGGTTTTTACCAAAGACTTTATTGTTGAAGATGTTCAGCATGTCCAGGGACTTCCACCTCACTTAAGAGCCTCCCAGATTTCAACCTGCTATCACACCCATCACAACTTGCCTGCTGTGGAAGGTGTTACAGTACCTGTCTGGTTGGCTCCATACAGCAGCTCTTAAGAAAACTTTTGTGCATAATTTTCTTTGGGTTTGTGGGGTTTTTTTCCCCCCTGTCATTAACTTAGGTTTATCCAAGATGAGTGCTCTGGCTGCTGTAAATGTTGAAATCTTACTGAGTAGCTAGTGTTTTACAGTCCTCTCTTTCAGCGGTTTGGTTTTGTGGTGTTTTGTTTGTTTGGTTGGTTTTTTTTTTCCCCCTCTGGTGATGTTTATAGATGCATTTTTTTTCTCTTGTCTTTTCTAGCTATATTTTACTGTTTGGTCATTTGCTTTATGACAGTTTGCTGCTGGTTTTTGGAAGAGCTTTTCAGTGAATTAACTTGGGAGTTAATACCGACCTGCTTCCTTGGCTTCAGCAGCTGCTTATGCCCTGGCACATCACGATCTAGACACTAATGCTGTAATGAATTTTCTGTCAGCATTTTGCAGTCAATATTTTTGGCTGTTGCTGTATGTCATTCATTTCTGGCGTAAGCTCCCCTGCGGTATTCTGAGTGTGAGATGAAACATGCACCCACACAAGCAGTTGGTCTGGGTCCTGTTGGGGAGGTTCCTGTGGGTGGAGAAGACCTCAGCCCATGAGGCTCGCCTGGGACAGTGCTAGCCACGAAGCCATGTTCTCTAATTCCTGAGCTGTCCTAGGAGACTACTTCACCTTTTGCAGGATGATTTAGGAGGATGTGCTGTTCAGGATTCCCGTTCAAGTGTTATTTATTAGTTTTGTAGTATCTTCCAGGCTGCTTTCTTCAGTGTTGTGTTGATTCTCTGGGGACAAAGGAAACAAAGGAAGGAAAACGCTCACAGGAATGATAAAACAGGAGTATGACTAATATCTTCTCTCTCTGTAGTGTTTTTTCACAGATCAAAAATCAATTAAGGGTGAATTTCACTGGGAACTCTTTAAACAATGTAATATTTCATTAGAGATTATTGCGGACTCTTTCACATTTGCAGCCCAGGTGTAAATTACAAAATTAGCCTGATTCTTTTAATAATTTCCTCAGAGGTAACATTACTCTAAGCACCCTGTGTTTAGTGCAAGCTGTGCAGCTACTGTTGGAAAAGGTGTATTTATTGTCTCCCCCTGCATCCTGACAGAGATGCAAGACTGAAGGAATGGGTTTCTGAGTCTGATGGCAGCCTGGCTGGGCACAGGGCTGTGGACTGGAAGGAAATTATAATCAAAGAAAATAAGAGTCTGGTGTTATAGGAGAGCTAGACAGGGACTTTGAGATGAGTGGATTTGGTTTTTTTCCAATCATTTCTTGAGCTGTCTGTTACTAGCATAAGCCTCTGTGTGAAATGTTCGTGTTTTGATAACTTGTCGTCTCCTTCTATGATTCCTGGATCTGTCCCTCCTGCTGGTGAACCCCATAACACTGAGTTGGGATGACTCTGGTAGTGCCAGTGCATTTTCACCGGTATCTGGATTCCTAACTGCCTTGGATCCTCTGGACATGGCTCTCCCTCCAAAATGTTCACTTCCTGAAGGCATGAAGACCTGAGCAGCATGGCTTCCTCTGCTCCACTGCAAACTTCGCCTTTCAATCATTAGTCCTCCCTAGAACTTGCTCTTTTCAGTATCCATTTGCTGTGTGGTACATCTTTCCTTACTCACAACCTGGTTATTGATTCTTATTTGGGTATCATCTGTCTTACTGATACTCGGGGAGTCAAGATTTGGAGGGAGAGGAAGCATCTTTCATTAGTTCAAGGGTGATGTAGTTGGGTGAGGGTGAAATAGGGGAGCTTTTGGGGTGTACAAGGCCCACTTGAGATTTCTCTACAGGCTCAATATAGGGTGTTTGCATATCCAGAATGCTGACTGCTTTCCTCACCTGAGCAAGTGCCTTACTTGAGTATGTTACCTTTCCCTGTAAACTTCACCTTCTCTTCTCCTAACACCATCACAACTACAACAGCCCAACCTCAGAAGCTCAGCCCTCTCCTCTTCATACTCTTCTTCCTCTCACTTGAAGTGAGTAAGACCTTGATTAGAGTTGTAAGAGCAACCTACACAACCATATACATCTGTGTTTGTCTCACTCTACCTCCCTTTTTTTCATTTCTTGTCCCCTGACATCAGTGGGTTTCTCTGCATAGCTTCCCTCTTCTCTGGGAGGGCATTTGAGGGTTAGCTTGATCGGGTCGACACCTGGCACTGCAGGGAGGACCCAGTAAAGGCAGTCGCTAAAAAAACACCTCTGCAGAAACCCACTGGCCATAATTGCTTTCCTAGAGAACGGTAAGAAGAGGCAAGGAGTACTTTCCTCGAGTACTCTCTTGGGCTCTAATTTTTTTTGGCTCAGGATATTTTCTGTGTCTAAGACTCATCTGTCTAATAATCCTTGCTCAATCTCCCTTCTAAGTACTTGGCCAGCCTTGCCTTGAACCCCTGTAAACTTTCTGCACTCCCATCTCTTACAAGCATCTGCTGCCTGTTACATGGCAAACCATCTCCTTTCATTTGCTGTGGACCTGTTTGATGACTTTCTTCTGATACGGCTAGTTCTTGGGTTGGACAAGATGGTTTGACAAGTAATCCCCACCCACCCCTCCACTGGACTCAAGATTTTGTAGAGCTCTGCTAAGTCCCCCTCACCTGCATCTTTTCTAGACTGAAGCATCCCAACCCTTTGGGCTTTTTTTTGTGAAGAAGCCAGTCCAGACCTTGTGTCATGTTTGTGGCCCTTCTATAAACCTTTCTCTGCTTTGCACCGCTGTAGCTATGCGGTGACACTATCCATGTAGCTGCTATGACACTATCCTGGCTGCTAAAAAGAGTTTTGGGGCACTTTGTGTTGCTGGAGTGACCAGAATTAGCTGCATGTTCTGAAGAAGCTGGCCCTTATTTGCAAAGGCTTTTATTACACGAACCTTTTCAGCAAAATGGCAATTATTATGAATCCTGAAAGAGGACACTCTGCAGCTTCCAATTACAATTCTGGCTGCATCTGATTTGAATGTCATTTGCTATTTAGGGAACATTTGAAAATGCATTTTGGGAGGTGTCTTTCATTTCATTTATGGTGGCTAATATTATTTCTAATGCTAAAGGAAATTAAAAAGTGCTTCCTGCTTAGAATCAATTAGTTTTAATAAAAAAAAAAAAAAAAAAGGTTGCTATATGCTGGCCACATGGTAGCTTCACTGTAGAGAGAGGAAACCAAAGTATCTGGATGCAGTGCCAGGGTGGTGTGTCTATGCTGCTTTGTAAGTTCAGCTGCACTGAGAACAACTTGGTGTAGCTTCGCTGGCCTTTGAAACGGCAGACACGAGTGATTGAGATGCAAACCAAGCTGGGTCTCCTAAAAATGCTCAATACATCTGATGTGTACACAGATAATTTAGTTCAGATGGGTTGATTAGGTCATGTTCCATTTATTCTCTTTACCTGTTGGAAGTTCAGCAAAGTGCAAAGAGTAAAGGCTTATGAGAATTTTTCTGCGGGGAGCTGTGGTTTCAGGATCTGGGAAATTCTGATTAACCCAGTCATGTGTATTTGATTCAGACCAGAGATTCAGATAATTCAGATCAGATTTGATTTATGCTGTTATACCTCTGAGTTACCCAGATCTCATGACACAGGGTTTATGTTGGCTGAGGAAAAGGAACCGACCTGGTATAAAACCTGCCATGACATGGTCTGGGCAGATCTGAGCCAACAGCGAGAGCGTGACCTGGGTCAGCACCTTGCATCTCAAACAAGGGGCACTAGAACAGGATTCACAGTACCATCAAATGATGCCTGCGAGTGCTTTCTTGTGCTTGTGTTTGTATTTGCACCTTCCTGCTTAGAAACATGTACAAGCAGTTTAAAAAAAAAAAAAAAAGGTGGCTTAGTGGATTCCAGCATTAAGTCAAGTGACTACTGGATTTTTTCAAGGGCTCACCCAACTCTGCTAAAAAGCAGGTTTTTATGTGTTAGTCTGGAGCCCTTTTGTTCAGCCTCAGATGTTTTTCTTCCCTTTATGGGATTTACTGAAAGAACAAGAAGAAAATAACTCAAGGTGGCATCGTACAAAAATTACATGTTCAGAACGAGAGTGCTACATTTTGGCTTTCCCTCAAACATGAGTGTGATACCTTGCCCCCTTTTAAGTCAAGTATCAGTTTAGAAGAATAGAAAGTAAAAGAATAACCCCCTACATCAAAATCCCACTGAAAGAAAACACTACATTGTACAATTTTCCTCCTCTGTGTGTGGGGAGAGGCAGTAAGGGGAGGCTGGGGCAGGAGGATGCGAGAGAAGGTACTATGTGAGACTGATGTTAGTCAGGTTGTTTGATGCTCAAGCTGCACTCATGTGGCATTGGTGAGGATCAGGAGATGTAAAAACATAAACAGAATTTTAAATAATTAACCGTAATTGAACTTACTCATCCAATTCAATTTTACCTGCTTATGCAGCAGCAGGGTTAGAGGTTGTTTTCTCATCTTTTTTTTTTTTTTTTTTTTTTTTTTAAGGTGCATATTATTAAGGAGTCTAGAAAAGCATTTTATTTAATCTCTGGGACATATTCCTAACTTGGTTAGTAACTCAGAATCCCAAAAGCTGCTTGGCTGGGAAAATCCAGAAACACTTGAATTTATTTGAACTGTATGTCCTGGAGCCTTGCTTTGTTTTTGATAATGTATTTAAACTAAGGGGAGACTGAATAAGAAGGCCTGGCCATGTGTTTTGTACAATGGATTTTGCAGGAAGAGATTTAATAAGGGAGATTCATTATGTTTTGTTCAATGGTACTGTTATCCATATACCCCTTTTCAAAGCCTGCATGCTTCCTGAAAACATCTCGGTGTACATGTAGGCTTGTCTTGTGTTTTGATTTTTGCTTGACAATGGAGGGCAGAGTTAAGGTTATTTATGATATTTAACTCTGACCATAGCATCTCATTTGTTTTCTTGACTAGTTCATGGTTTTTTTTCAGAGCCAACTCATTATTGAATCTTCTGGTTTTCTAGATGAGAGTGTACCACTCTTTTTAAGAATCTCTTTTAGGCAGCTAAAGGTATCTATAAAGAATTCATCTGGGCATATGCACATGAACCAAAATTATGTTCATCTTCACCCTAGAGTTACCAGTAAGTTAAAGCTTTCACAAGTGCAGCCATGTGTGGTTAAAACAAGCTGATATCTAGAGCTTGTGGAGGTGATTAAAAAGATTTAATCAGCTCCCGCATTAGGCTACGTTGTCCTAATCCTGACTTCTGAACTTGAAGGAGGAGAGAGCCCTTGGTCTGGGCTGCCCATGATGGGCTGAGCCATGGGGTGTGCAGCAAATGTCGGCCCTGAGGGATGCCGTTGGTTTCTCTGTTCAGGCCTTCATTCCCTCTCACTTGTTTAAACGTTGATAATCTCTTTGGTACAGTGGGTATTTGTTGTTGGACTTAGCTGTAAAGCTCCTGCAAAGCTCAGGGTGAAGGCAGGGAGCAGCTGTTGAGACGTTCCTCGAATGGATTCAGTTAGCCCTCCCTGCCTTGTGTTCTTGTGCCCACTCACCTCTTTATTTTGCTTCCTTTCTCCGCACTGCCACCTCTTTGCTCTCTTTATTCTGCTTCCTGCTCACTTCTCTGTTCCTGGCACCTGCCACCCGGATTACAGAGCTCCCATCTGCCCCTAACACATGGTCCCAATGAGACATGTCACTGCCCAGAAGCCAGGGAGACTTGGTATAACGTAGGAGAGATGCAACCAGCAAAATACAGGTTTTTTGGTTTGGTTTTGTGTTGTTTTGCTCTTTTTTAATATTTCATTTCAGGCTTCTTATAGTCAAAATGGATGACAAATCCCATTTCAATTAAACAAAGGGGAAGGGTGAGGCTCTGGAGGATCAGTCTCAGCTTGTCTGGCCTTTGTGCCCTGCTTTACCCATGGCCATCACAGGGAGGCCCTCGGAGGAATTGCATAAAAGTATGTGGCTTGTGCAAGTCCTGCCTTCTGTTGCAAATTCATGGCATCTTGTGGCGTGTGCCCTTCTCTGAGCAGGGTCTGAGTGACACAAGCCAACAAGGGAAGAGCCAGAGCAGGAGCCTGCTGGGATGCTGCATATTCACACTGACTTGAGTCAAGATACTCGCCACCTTTCTCAGCTCTGGTCATGTGGCAACATTAAATATGACCACAGGCAGCTATCTGAAAGATTTAAGCACATCAGGCTTTTGCCAGCCATGCAGGTGAACAAAATCTTCCCTCCCTCTCCGGCTCTCCATAGAGACCAGCTCCCTGCTGCCTGGGTTGCCAGCCAGCCACACGCTAATTGGGGCTGTCATCAAAAGAAATGAGTTTCCAGGCGAGCTGAGTTCAAGCAGGTCTGGGTCTGAAGTGTGCAGCTGCCCATTCCCTTTTGTCCCTCTTCCCTTCTGCCCTTCTTTTTTCTTCTCTTGCCTCTGTTTCTTTTCCTTTCTTTTAAAAATGTTTTATTTTGAGGTTATGAATGTAAATGTGCTCCCCTGAACAGAAGGGGTGAAGCTCAGTATCTAAGTGACTTCCAAGAAGCATGCAGGCAGTGCAGGGCTCTGATGCTTGAGGGGATGGTGTAATGCTGGTATCGGGAAACATGGGTAGGGGGATATGTTTCTTGGCGCGGAGCACCTCCTGTCTGCAGTCAGCCCTCTAGAAAAGGCTGGTCAGGAGTGGAAGCCTGATGCAGTTAACACCTCTTCCAGTCTGTGTCTCAGCATCCCTCCAGAAAATCTCTGACTGCTGACTTGAAGACAGTCTCCAATGCTGTGCCCCAAACAGGGTGGGTTGCTTCTGTGTGGCTGCTGCCGCCGGTGCCCATAGGCATCAGACCCGTGCATCGATCCTTTGTACCATCCCGGTGTTTTTCAGCACTTCATTTCATGTTGTTGGCCTTACAGGCTGGGCTTTGCTGGTGCCCCGCCATGGCCAGGGCTGATGATTCATTTTTCAGACTCTCTTCTCTGTGCAGAGCAAATGTAAGTTTGTCCTCAGAGCATCATAAGTTTTGGTAGCACCCTTAACACTCCCTGTTTCTCCTTCTTCCAGGGCTATGGTGATGGTTAAGGTGTGATGGGGCCTTCTGTGTCGTGCCTGTAAGAAATTCCATTTCCATCACATAGAAACAGGGAGCGATCCCTTTTTAAATGCCTGTGTCCTCTGGGTTTGTCTGGGACACGAGAGATATCTGTGCCCTCATGGTCTTGAGAGGTTGAACTGGGCAAAGACTGGTCAGAGGCTGCAGATTTGGGCTACATCTCTGGTATCTCTGCTGAGATACCCTCCACACCCTTTGGGTACCAAAGCCACCAAGTGCTCTTGTTTGTCCAGATTTTCTGAACGTACCGTGCAGCAACATCAGTGCCATCGGCAATGGCTTGGGTCACCAGATAATACAGCTCCAGCTCTTAAAGGAGCTAAATTGTCTCCTATTCCTAATGTCACTGGGCAGTTTGCTCCCCAGACCTTCTGGAGACAAAACGTGATTCCCTGTGTGACTAGTCCAGCACAAAAGGTCAAGGGAGGGAGCAGAGAGAGACATGACAGATGGAGAGAGTACTCTGCTCTGCGAGAGAGCCAGCAATTACTTATTGATTAGCTCAGGAGGTGATGCTCCAGCTTTTGCAAGAGGCATTTGGCCGGAGGGCTCTGCTCCAGGGCAGATGCTGAGTGAGCACCTGCACCAGGGGGATGGGATTTTCTTGGTGAGGAAGACGGGGCTAGATCCCACCTCAGGCTTTGCTGCCTCTGAGGAAAATGTGAGGAGTTTCACTTAGTCTGGTGCTGACAGCTGTGTTATTAATTGAGTGAGAAGAAGCGAGGCGAAGCCTGAGCTCTCTCCTCGCCCCCGCGTCAGCAGAAAGGCCGAGCCATCGGCGGTGAAGAATGACACCGGCAGACCAGAGCTGTAAGCGTTATCTTACTCTTGTGAACGCTTTATCCTGCACATCACCAAGTTTACTGCGGGCTGGACTGGGGCAAACCGGGACAGTGCAGCCCATGATTGGAAACCATCTCCCCCCAGACCTGCTTTCACAGTGAAGCAGAGCAGGGCTTCTCCCACCACAGGGGTGTTTCTTCTAGCTAGCAAAATTCATGTTTTGGCAGGTCACGGAGCCAAATGCCACCAATGGGTTCCATAAAGGGCTGGATGATTTTATGGCCAATAATAACACTTGTAGTTATACATGCTACAGTAAGATAAGGCTAATCAATTCTCATGCTTCAGGTCAGCAGCTGATTGCTGCAAGGGTCAGGAAGGAATTATTTCCTCGCCATTTACAGCTTTATTTAATTGGCCAGATGCATTAAGAGCCTTTTAATTTTTTTTTTTTTTCTTTTCTTTTCTGTCCTCCGAAGCATATGGAATTAAGCATTTCCAGAGACAATGCTCTGCACTGGTAGGGCACCACTGCTCTTGCCTGGCAGGGCAAACCTTGCCTGCATTAATGAATGCTTGTAATGCTGGGATTTTTGCTGGAAGTTAGCAGGGTGGGGTTTTTTATTCCAGAAGAGGGTATTTCATTAGTGCTTCCTGATAACTCATAGGAAAATTCATTTGGTTCTTCAAAACAAATGCTGCGTGCAGGACCTGCTCTTTGTTTGGGTCCAGAGCTGGATGGGATTTTTCCACTGCATTGCTAGTTACAAGTTACATGGGCATAGAAATTTCTGTAATTCCTGATTTCTAGCTTATACATTAAAAAAAAAAAAAAAAAGTCAACTGGGGCAAATCCAAATAAATCCAAATTGAAGAGCTTTCTTTTGAGTTCAGTCAAATTCTTTGCTTTAAATGAAACAAAGCCTGCAGTTAGGAACAAATGCAACAGTAGAGAGCTGCTGCCAGGACTGTTTTGCGGGAATTATAATGGAGACGCTCTGTTCCTTGGCATGGGCTGTCCTCTTTGGGGTGAGCTCCTCTTTGCTGTGCTCTAGTGTCACACTCTCAGGCAGAGGGAAGGAGCATCCTGGAAAATATAGTCTGATAATCCCAAACTACCATTTCTATGACTCCACACAACTTTGCAGAAACACACAGTATATAGCTCTGAAATGATCTTGCACCTAGTTTAAGATAAAACTAAGTTTTTCTTGATTCTATTCTGAGTCTCACTTAGGGGAAACTCCATTACATGTGTCTGAACTGGTTAAGCAAGCTGCAGCTCAGCACTGCTCAGGCTCCTCATACCATTTCCTCGCTGCTGGCAGGAGCTGCGCAGGTTATAACCCACCTCCATGCCAGCTCAGGATTTGTCCATAAGCACCACTTTCTTTCATCGGGAAAGATGGCAGATACCATCCATTTGAATCAAAAAATATAATGCTTTTTCCTCTTCAGAGGAAGCCTGCAAAATACTTTTTTGTTTTGGAAGCTTTAGACTGAAGATCTGCTTTTTCCAGGGAGTATTTTAAAAAATTAATTTTCTCATTGATTGAAACAAAATGGCAAGCAGCAAATCTCAGATGTTTAAAATATTCTCTTTTAATTTAAAGCTCCAGTTGCCATGTGGGACTTTCAGATGAGCTGAAGTTTGTCCTGTTTCAGTATGGAGCACCTCTGATCAAATTACTTTTTTTTTTTTTTTTTTTTTTTTTTTTTTTTTGTCCTGTGCATTTTTGCAAAGTTTAGGAATTGCTGACCTTTTGCCTGACTTTTGAGAGGGAAATACATAAAACATCTCCCCTGCTCTTGCAGGACAGCCACAGTATGTGCTTCCCTACTTTAATTTGACACATTTCTTCTAGTGGGAAGGAAACCTCTGATAGGGAAGCTCCAGGAAAAGCCTGGCCACTGCCATGTGTGTCCAACAAACATGCTGCATCATTTGCTCCATGCCCCCCCCTCCCCCCAGTTTTTAGCCACTTTTTTCTTTTTCTGCCTTCTAGAAGCTGTCTTTGCACAGCAGCATCTCCAGAAGGGCTGTCCCCCTCCTGCCCCAGGGCAGTGAGCTTGATGGTGAGAAAGGCTGCCTTGCTTCTCCCACTCCGTCCTCGCAGAGACCTCATGCTGCAGTAAATGTGAAATGCCTAATGAGGTGATTAAAATTATTAGAATAATGAGGCAGCGCTATGCACCCCTGTCTTACCCCCCTGGGACTTCAACCAGGGTGACCACACAGGAGACTGGAGGTTGCTGCAAAGTAGGAAAGCGAAGAGGAGGTGGGAGCGAGGATGGGGATCTGCAGCCTGGGCTGTGATGCTGAGGAAGGTCTTAACTGAACCTGGGGTTAGGCTCCTCTTGAGGCAGTTTCTGACTTGTCCAAGTCATTATTTTCATCCTGGCTGAAGTGAAGGAAACTCAGTTTATTCTTGGTCCTTAAAATCCCAGGCCACCCCAGGAGCAAGGGACCGGGGTCTCACTGGGTGTTGCGAGGAGTTGGACCCTTTCCGCAGCCTGGACTGGGCAAGGACTCTCCATCTCAGTTCCATGACAAATGCTTCCTGAAAAATTTCAATTCAGCCCATCTATGAAGAGATACAGAGGTCCAATGAACCCTGCAAAAACTCCACATTGAGGGCAAAATCTATATTTATTTTACTTACAAGAATCTCTGCCACAGGATTTTACTTTCCTAAGTAGTCAGGATGGGAAAGGGTTGCAGGCAGCTCAAAGCATACAACATTTTAACAAGCCAGAGAGCTTTACAAGGGCATTCTCCTAGCTGAAGGCAAGACCCCGCTGGGCTGCTATGCTCCAGTGCCTCGCAGGGGAGACCTGTCCTTCTGTCCCAGCTTCTCCCCCCGGTCTCTGAGCACATCAGGACTTTAAGTGCATTTATTGTCGGAGAGTATCTGAGGGATGTTGGTCTTTTGCCCATGCTCACAGAAGGGGTTTTGGGTTCAGAAACGGTGCCTGGGGCAACAGTGACGCTCGCAAGCTCGAGCCGTCACCCTGAAGTTGTTGTAGCTGCTGGGCTGTGTCTTGATCTGCAGCAGTCACACCTCTCCTTTTCACCTATTGAAGGATAGGAATAAATTAATTGAGGATTATTAATTGGATTAATTGTAAAACTTACACGAATCTATGAATCGCCGCCTTCTTTCCCAGTCTATAATTGCTTGCATTCCACAATCAATTAGACAGTGCCAGTCAATATTTTAGCCTTTTTCAATACCATGGCAGCAGTACTATGGTTTGTGCATTGGGCTGGAATAGCATAGACCAAGAAATCGTTGTTGTCATTGCTTTAATATAGACTGGGAAGAGTGGGGTTTACCTGCTACAAGTTGAACTTATGAAAAATGCACCAAGAAAATCACAAATTAGGCCAGTTGTGGTTTGCTGAGCAGGGGCGTGTTTATTTGCTCTCTGGCCAAAACCTCCTGCAAAAAAACTCTGCTGGACCTGTGGGTGGGGAGGTCCTGGCTGGATTTCAACCATTGTAGCCTCAGCTCTGCCCCATTTTTGATTCTAATATTCAAGTTACAGCTGATTTCCCTATCAGTAGAGCTGGCTAAATGGGGAAAAGGAGAGATTTACACCCGTTCTCCCAATTGTAAAAAGCCTGCTATTATTGATGAAATGGTGAAACTTTAAAAATGCAAGTCACTTCATTTTGTTAGTGCGTAACTGACTGTACGGATGGGAGAAGCAATATGACAAGTAATTGCAGACCAATTCTCTATTTCCTTTAATTGTTTCCGTAACTTGATTTACTTTTGAAATACTCTGTGGTTGCTTTGCTTATTTTCTGTCTCTTCACATTGCTATCACGTTTTTTTGCCTTCACTGATGAAGCACATTCATAATTTCTTTTCATTTGTTCTGGACAGATACAGTTGCTCTTAACAGCAACTTGCTTGGAAAAAGAGCTTCTGGCGAAACAGTTAATAACCTTTTAAAACAGAGTAAGTGACATATAGGGAAGAGGCAGAAGTAGTGCAAAACTGAACACCCTATGAACATCACTTCAAGAGCATGGAGGAAAATATAAGTGGGATGAAGTTAGTTCTTAGGAAGGGAAAGGAAAAGGTTGGACCAGTAAATATAGCTGGGGGATCAGAGAAGCCATTGGGAACACGGGTACTAAGATCATGTCTTGCCTTGGTCCTTAGGCCATCAAGGCTCCAGTGAAATACCTCCAGAAGAATTCCTAAATGGTTTGAGGACTTCAGAAGGTGACACGTGGGCTGGAGACACAGTATCTGCATAACCCTCAGCTTACCAGCACATGAAGAGACAGGGGCACATGCGTTATCCGTGAGTGTGCTGGGATGGCAGGGGAATACAGCTCTGTTTCCATGGCATCATGAGGGGATGCTGCTCACCTGGCACTCTTCACCATCCCTTTGCTTGCCTTCTGCGTTGCTGCCCTTCTGCACATCTCAGGCACGTGGTAAGCCAAGCCTTTATGCCTCAAAGATGTTCCTCCCACTTCTGTAGCTGGCCAAAAGTACTTGCGTGCTTTTTCTCCTTTGCCAGGAGAAAAGGATTCAGCCAGGTGTGTTTCTTGCTCACCTGTGCAACTGGCTCTCTGCTTCTTTCCCACCTATTGCAATAGTGTTCCTTCCTCCCTTGGAGCTGTTGGACACCTGTGCTCAGCTACAGCCCATAGCTACTGTCCCCCTTTGCCCACACTCATTGAAAAGGAAGCTGCAACAGCTGTTTTAATTTCCTCTGGTCTAGCTTCAGCTTACTGCCTCTTGGCTCCAAAAACTTACCTAAATCTAAACTAACCAGTTTTTGACCAAGACTTGAGACCTGTTCTGTATCTTATTTCCCATATGTCCTTTGTAATGCTCTGTCTCTGGACAATTTTTGCTTTTAATTTTGCAGTGAAAATAACTTAAACTGGCTGAAATAAGTGTTTCAAAGATGACTTATTGATTGTAAGCCAAAGCTGGGGGCTGCCTTATATAGATGTTTCCTAAGCATTTTCTTCAGGAATAATCAGCCCAAAAGCTGGTCTCGAAGGAGGGTCGCGGAAGAGAGTTAGCAGCAGAGGTTCTTATGAAACACGAGACTTGCACTCAAATTTCAATTCAGATAAAACATGCCAATTGAAGTGTATCTTTCCCTTGTCGCTTCTGCAGAGAGAGATTCTATTAACACCAATTGCATGGAAACAAGGGTTGGCTGCAGTGCCCCCATGTAGATAAAAAGACATTAATGCACTTAGGCTGCGACAGCAAAGAGCAGCTGGTTTTATTTTATGTTTCTTTTGACTCCAGTGGGAGTTTTGTGTGATTGGTGCAGGGCTTTGGGGCTAAGTTCAATGACGGATCCTTCTAGTGAAAATATGCGGTGGAAAGGCTGTGAAGGAGCAGCCCATGGTGTGTAGCATTGGTGGTAAGATCTCGAGTAGTCCCAGCTATATGGGAGCGTGGGTAAGTTGTGAGGACCTCAGGATCACTGGAAATGGATGAGGGATGCTCGGTCTGAGGATGGACAGGTGATCACAGGCAAATCCTGCCCAGGTACCTGCCAAGCTGTGGTGGCTGGGTGCCAGCATACCTTGTCTCGAAGGGCTGGGAGCGTGCGTGGGGTTATTCCTACCGCTCACCTGCCAGAGCTCAAGCCACAGTCATGATTTGTGTATTCTGGTCTTCTCCTTCTGACGAATTCATTTTTTTCACTATCTCAAATTACTGTCAGAGCTGGAGATGAGCTTCAGCCTGACCCAAGCAATGGATATGGAAAACTTTGGGGAAGGATTGTCCTTGATGGGGGAAGGCACATCTGCATTCCAGTCCGGAGTCCTACATCCATTGCAGTTCTCTCACAGGCTCTCTGAGCAGGACAAGGACTGTGGCTCTTGCACAGGGTGCAGGGCAGGAAAGCGCATTTCCCAGCCCTGTGATCCTGTCCTCAGCATGGTGTGGTGCTGCTGAGGCTTCCTCCGTTGCAAGCTCAATCACAAGCCTCATCTCATATCATGGGACAGCGTTGTTAAAAAGACCGAGGTTTTAAAGCTCTGCTGCACACGTTGCTCCTGCCTGGCGTAGCTAGCTGTGATGATGGATGTTTGTACAACACCTCATGACTGCGCTGCCCGATCGATTAGTACATCTCCTTCAATCAAGCAGACTATTTTGCGCGAGCCTGAAGCTGGCTTCCCGAGACGTGGGCTCCAATCTGCCTGTGCATTTTGCAGCGCGTGGACCACCTCCCTGCTGAAAGGGGTGGGAGTTGCTTCTGGAAAAGCTTTCTCCTTCTAGGTCATCTAATTTTAAGCTTTCTAACAAATAGGCTGCTTGACATTTTTTGATATAAAGGTCAACATCGTCTGATAGACTCAAGGATTTCAAGATAAGTGGAGGAAAAGGCATTGGTAGGCTGATTTTGATAATGCTACTAATCTTGTATCTGATCTTTGGTAATGATACACTAACCCCATCAGTGCACTGCTCATAGCTCTGAAAATGTGGCTAGTATCTTTTTTTTTGGCAGAGCCAATGCCTATTAGTAGAGAGTAGCTTTACTGGAGACTTTAACTTGTGTATCAGCTGCCATACAGAATGCAGAAAAGGAAGCTTGAATTGTTTTTAGGAAAAAATCAATCAGAGCAAGTGGTTTTGGCTGAATATAGTCACAGCCTCCTGAGTCAGCTTTCCCGAGCCTGTTGTGTGTTTGTAACATTAATAATTATTTTATCGTTGTAGTGATGAGTACACATTTAACATACTAGCCAAAATGCATTTATGGGTGAAGACTCTTGTTTTGGAGAACATCTCTAAATGCTAGAAATCCTTTTATTCAGGCAGAGAAGCACAGGGACTGCCCTTTATTGGTGCTGCTGAGGAAGCCACGGGTTTTGGGAAGCTCTGTGCTTTGGGAAATATGAGAAGAGGTTCAGGACGGGGCTGCACCGCATCTGTCTAGGCTGTGGGCAACAGGTTTTGAAGCGCTTTATGTGCTTTATTTGTTGGAGAAGGGTTCCGGATGCTGTGGGTTTTTTGGTGGTGTTTGTTTTTGTTTGGGTTTTTAGGGGTTTTTTTTTGTTGTTGGTTTTGTTTTGTTTTAAATGCTTAAGGAAGCTCAGAAAGAAATATGTTAGGACTGGGAAGGTCCTGCAGTCCCGATGGTTACAGGGGATGTGGGTTGAGACCTCCTCAGGCTCAATGACATTAGGACCTTGGTCTCCAAGGCTGGATGCTCACCATTAAAAGCAAGGCTGTGGCATGGCAGTGAACAAGAGTGGTTAGCTTTCCTCCCGAGAGCTGCTCACTCCAGTCTGGCCGTGGCTGTGTTTCTGTGGAGGTGAGTGCTGTCCCCATCTCAGAGCTGTGCTGCAGGGCTCGGCTGGCCTGGGAAGGGGTCTGACTCCTGGAGATGCATGGGAGCCTCGGTGCTGGAAGCCTTTTTGTTTTGGATGTATCTCCTCTGCACCTCATTAAAATGAAGAGCTGCTCTCGTTTACCCCGGTACCAAGCAAGGGCGTCTCCTTGGATTTACACCACTATAACAGATGGAAGACTGCGGTCCG
>KL280156.1:1631-47797 GCA_000699545.1 Podiceps cristatus | reverse complement strand
GCTGCAACCTCTTGAGAGATTCCTGAGCCTGGTGCAGGAAGAAAGTCTGCCTCTGTAGAGCCCAACAGTAGCTACATCAGTGCGTGGTTGCACAGTGCACACAGGGCTGATCTCCAGAGGGAAATGCCCAGATCACAGAGCAGGCTTGTGATTCCTTAGAGAACTCTCCCAGCAGAGCTCTGAAGCACCTGAGGATTTCTGGGGACATCGGAGCTAGTGCAGTCTGGTTTCCTGTGGCCTGCATGCTTTGCATTCTCTTGTGAAGGCTACTTGGAATTTTCTCACGTTGGGGTGATACATGGTCCTCTGGTTTCTAACGCCATCTATAGAGTCAGTTTTCAGGTAGTCTTAGAGCCAGGTAACCTGCAGTTTGCTTGTCCTCTCTCTACATGCCTGTTTCTTCTTTTTTCTCAAGAGCTCCATGTATAGCATTCTCGGAACATGGCTCACGTGGGTCTGCTTTCTCCCCTGCACAATTCATGTCTCTGGATTGTTATACACCTCCCACGGTCCCAACGGCCTTTATTCTCTTGGCCTACGATCTATCGCAGGCATGCACTGAAAGCTGATTAACATCTCTCATCAGGTGGATCAGTTATTGCTCTGTATCTGGCTCAAGCCAAGGGCCTGTAGATTTGGATTTCTTTGATAAGGTGCCAAAGTGACATTCTGATATCTGACCCAAAGCACTGAGTAAATGTTTTTCCCATCTCCCACCATGGTAGACTCCTAAATCCCAGTAGAAAGAAGCAACTTATTTCTATTACTCGGCTGCTTGCTACCAGGAATTACCTACTCTAGCAGAAGATAGCTTGCTTGCTTTGTGTTTCTTAGGCTCTTGCTATTGCTTGCTCCCTGTAGAGAGAAGTATAAAACTCCTTCCAGGTGACATTTACAGAAAAAAAAAATCAATTCTTTATCAACATCCTGGCAATCAATAAATGCAGTGATAGGTGCAACTGTCTCTATTGGAGCTGAACCTTGATTGCTAAGTAGCCAGCTTTTTTCTCTAGCCACCTGTGGCTGAAGCTTGGCTGCTTCTGTGGGGCCAAAGCGTGGGGTTGGTCTTGGAGCACAGGTCCTCGGAGGAGCAAGGGTTGCCTTGTGCTGTCCTGAGCCCTTTCCTTCCACGGGATGGTGGTGCTTATTGGTCTGCATTTGTCCTCTCTGATCTGCTGGCTTCTGCTGTCTAATTGAGGGAGCTCAGGAGATACTCGTGCACACATGGACAGTTAGCAGCCAGGAAGGTGTCTGATCTCTGGGTATTTCTACAGCAAGCCACAGCTTCACAGTGAAGAGGTGAACCACAGACAAGAGGCTTACCCCGGTTCCTCACCCTGGAGGAATTCGCCACCTATTTTAAAGTCTTGAGTGAAGTAGTGTCTGCTCATCCATCCCTGCTAAGCTCCAAGACTCTCTTCTCTTTTTCTGAAGTACCCCAGTCCATGTATTATATTTCTCTTCCTGATTCTCTTGGCATCCTGAGCTTGGTGATGGAGAAGGTGGAGAAGGACCTCTTACAAGGCTTGGGTGTTCCTGCTATGGGTGTTGATGAACTTGCTTGCAGCGTGCCATGCTGGTAGGCATCTCCAGGCATCCGTCGTCATCTTCCTTCTGTGCTGCCTCTACCCAGCTGACGCTGGCTGGTGGGCACAGAGCTTCTCCCTTTGCTTGGGACACCTGAAGGCTTTCACTCTTGCTTGGAGCTGTTACTTGATGTCTCATTAAATGAGGGAATTTAAAGATGGCTCTATTTGCACAGGGATCCTGAGCCCAAGCTTTCCCATCTAACCAACCTTGAGGTCTCCTACTGACTGCCACATGGCCAAGATACCCCCTCACAAAAAAATATAGCTAGGAGTGGAAGAGTTAACATCAGCAGCTCACAGACACGCTGGAGAGTTACATCATGTTGCTGTGGAAACTAACTTTCTGAAACCACAGTGATGTATGGTAAAGCTTTGGGTCAGCGGGTAATAAATTCTGTTTAAAAAGTGATTTTTTCCCCATCTGCTGATGTAAACATCATTAAGAGAAATGACGGCTGAGAGATGGATTTCTTTTTATATCAATTTTCAGACAAAGAAAATAATTTTTTTATAATAAAAAAGTTGCTGGAAATCAGAGAGTGCTATAAATAATAAAATAAAGAAAAAGCACCAGTGATGGAACAGAAATTTTCCCTGGTGATTGGTTTACAGCTTTCTGTGATTTAATGGGAAGTTGCAGTTGCCTGTGGGAAACTGCAGCAAAGCCCTGGATGGGCTCCATAAGCTGATGCTTTGCAAATTGTAGCCCGAATCTCAGACTTGGAGGACTTCAGAGCATCATTGTTGCACAAGTCCACTGTCATCTGCCTTTTCTTGTCCTGCCTGTTGCCATTGAGGGGGCATGTTTCCTACCTGCCTGCACTGGGTCATGGCTTGCTGTGCTGACGATGGGATGCTTGCTAAGCTATGGGGGCTTTGGGAGTTTGGTTTTCACCATGCAGGACCTGGAGTGAGGCAGCAAAACCATCTCTGTTTACACAAAGCAGTGCAACGGTCCCAGCTAACTGCAAGTGTGCTACTAGGAATGCAGACAAAGGTGTCACTGTGATTAATGGGGTAATTAATAAGCAATTAATGTGCTTTAGAGCATGGCTATACCTTTTATCCCAGCCATCCACTCAGCACTGATTCACTTTCTCTGACAATCAGGGTTCAGATCGGTTTGGGCTGATGGAGATGATGCTTTGGGATCTCCTCTCTGGTGCCACCAAGAGCCTGTGCAAGTCTGCATTGGCAGAGCAAGGAGTCTGGTTTCAAGGGAAGGAAATTTGGGGTTTTCTTCAACTAACTGATGGGATTTAAAAAGATCCAGTGAATCATTTCATGCCCTTGAAATGAGTGTTCTGAAATCTCCTTTGGCAGCTTCTCCATTCACATCCTCAAACACTCTGAAAGCTGGCCCATGTTCAGGTACCTCTCCTGGCATCACAAACTCACATTTTCTTGACCTACAGCCTTGCTCTCAGCTCATCCTTCCACCTCTTTGCTCTCCCAGCTCAGCCTGCGTTTTTACAAGCCCTCCAGCAGCCCCTGTTAACCCAGTTCTCCATCACGCCCCAGCGGGTTCGCTCAGTTGTATTAAAACCCATCAAGGTGTTACACTGATGCCTAGAGCTGAGCAAGAAGTGTATTTTCCATTTCATGACAAAATTTTGGAGTTTATTTTTTGTTCCAAAATGTCCCTGTGAAACCATTAAAAAATTGTTTACATATTTTGAGTCAATTTTGGCATTTAAAAGCAATTGAAATATAAGAGAAACTTCTAAGTGAAAAGTTGTTTTAGAATGAAAATCAAGGTATTCTATGGCCTCAAAATAATGAAACATGATGTTTTGATGTTATCAAAACACTTGGGTCATTTTTTTTTGTTGTTGTTTGGAAGCAAGAACATGTTGGTATTGACCCGCCTGGGTGAGTGTTGTCTTTTGCAAGAAATCAACGTTCTCCTGATGGAGAATCCCCAAGCAGCTCTGGTAAGAGCAGTCAAACCTTGCTCACTTGTGTAATGCCACCCTTTTCACTCCTCAGCCTCAAGGCTTGCACTCTATGAGCAATCCCTAAGGCTGATAATCAATTAGCATAGCATAGCATAGATAGAGAGGGATGGCAAAAAAATAACAATGCATCAATGTTTGTGAGCAATGGGGTAGCCACAGAGGGCAACCAGGGCTTGCTGAAGCGCCCAAGTATCTCAGAGGATATGAAAGTTATTCATGTGTTAAAAAATGTTGACCAGGTCAACGAGAGGCAGAAGATACCACAGCTCTGACACAGCAGAGATGGGAACTTTTGCACTTTGCCATAGACTAATGGAAACGTTAGTAGGAATGAAAACTCACTGGTTGCTTTTAAAAAAGCAGAGGAAAGGGAAAATGGATGTGTGAGATTGCAAGAAACCTCATCTCCTGAAGGCCAACACGTTTGAGCTCGGTGTTTAGGGATCTTAAGTGATTTAAGTTGCCTCTGTGAAGACCAGGTGCATTGCTGGGGAGCTGCCTGTGTGCTGCTCCGACGGTGGCTCCTCAGCAGTGCCCACCCCTCTGCAGGAGAGTTGCTTGCTCAGGAAAATGCTTCTCAGCTGAATTCTCTGCAGGTTGGATAGGGTTGCAAGCGTGGAGACCAGGTTGACTCAGGACCATGATGCCAGTCTTGTATGGTATCACAGGGGTTCCTTCCTCACCGCATCCTTGCTTGAACCTCCAGGAATGGGGTTATCCCCTTGCCCCAAGAAACTCCTCAAACTGCCTGCACCTTTAGGCGCACCCATAATCTTTTGTTTCTCAGGCCCAGCCTGGCATGTGGATGTTTTAAAGGCCACTTTTAGCCCACCTATTTGCCAACACAGCTTGCCTACTGTAACCAGCCGTTCATGTCGTCATTTATTGCTCCTCCAATATTTGTGTCAACTGTGATCTTTGCTGGCAGCAAGCTTGTGTTTTCCTTTCCAGATCATGGAGAAAAATCACCACCATCCCTGGGCTGAGAGCAGAGCTTTCCCTGAAACCTGCCTGAGCTCCTGGTTCCCTCCAGGATGAGGCATTGGTGGCCTCCTCTGCTTCGGAGGGGTCAAAATTTCAAGTCAAGGCCCTGCAGTTCTTTTACCTTCTTTTTGTCCGCCCAGTGTGTGCTGGGGAGATTGTTTGAGCTGTGGTCTTAGCCTGACAGCAGTGACGAGAGGGTGAGTGATCTTTCTGTCAATGCAGTTAAGGCCATCATGTGCTATTGATTTTTTTTTTTTAATTATTATTTTTAAGAAGAACACTCCATTCAAAACAGTGGAAAATGCTGCTTTAAATATCAATGCTTTTCCCCACTGCTTTCCCTCTCTGCTCCCATCTCCCCCCATTCTGCCATGGGTCCCGCAGACTGTGGGACAGCTGGAGGATATTCCCACCAAATGATTAGCAGGTTGAGGATGGTGCATAAAGGACTGAGCAGTACCCCTTTAACGTGGAAGTAACTTGACTTTTATTGCCAGTGCTGAAAGCATCTACAAACATAGATTTAGCATCAGCCTCTAGGCTTAAGATACAGCTGTTATATTTTTCTTTTTTCCTTTAATTTTTTTTTTCCCCTCTCCTTTGCACTAATGTAATGCTTATTTAGGAACTGCAGCCATCTGTGTCTGCTATGGATGGCACTGTTAAATTTGCTATTGCTTTCTTTTCCCTGGTTTGATGAGACTCCCAGTGCATAGAAAATTTCCCAGGACAGCAGAGACTTTCTTTGATTGCTTTTTTTTTACTCCCTCCGAAAGAGATTGTTCACAGTGCTCTTTCTCTCCTGGAAAAAGGTGGTCAACCAGAGAGCTAAGGATCCTGCCTTACGTTGGGTTAATGAGGTGAGTTTATGAAGAGCTGGCCAGAAAAAAAAGTTGATGAAATTAGAGGTGGTGGCTTTATCTGCAAATAAAAAGGGAGGGAAGGGGGAAGGGCTGGGACCAGAGCCCTTCCCGTTCCTCCGAGCAGCTTGCGGTTGATGGTGAGACAGTTCACATGGGAATCAGGACAGTTGCAGTACTCTAGGGAATTTTTTTAGTGTTTTTCAAGTGGAATAATTCTGCCTCGACAGATGGACGGGGACCTATCCCAAGACGGCAATCTGGCGACCAGCGTGCACAGCGGGAGGCTGTGGCACAGCTCTGTTCCAGCCAGGCAGAGCAGGGACGGGTGTGTTGCTTCGCCATCAGGCACTTGGCTATTTTTGTCAGGCAAGGCAGAAGTTGATTTCTTCCTGTTTTGTCACTGAGTTGCTTGCAAATGGCTCATCTTCACCTTTGCGAGGAAAGGTAAATATTAAAAATACCTACAAAGAGAAGAAAAAATATCTCATTTGGCAAAGCCCTGTAGAGAAAGCTGCTTGAGACAAAGCCCTTGGTTCTACAAGTTATTTACCTTTTCACCCCTCTCTTTCTCTCTGATTTCATTTAGTGTTTTCTCTGTTATCTGCTCCTTTAAACTCTCCTCTGTGGGAACCATAGCTCCTCTTTGCACCCTAAGACCTCTACCCTGCTGACTGCCCCCTTAATTGGAAGGTTAATAACAAGTTTATCTGAAAATACTTTTCCATCTTACACGGAATCCTAGGGCCCAGGCATTAGGTGGTGGAGGTACTGCTTCATGGTTTGTAGGGGCTGAGGCCCTGTGTTGTGTCTGACCATAAACCCTTTGGCTGCATCTGTCTGGGTACCCAGGAGCGTTCCTTGGCCCCTGCTTGTACTCCTCCTCCAAAGCAGGCTGTCTGTCTGCATGCTGCCTATTTGAAATGGCCTTGCCGTCTCCCAGGATGGGATGAAGAGTTGTTTGAAATGGTGATAATTGTCCCGCTTTGAAACCATGACAGGGACCGCTGCAGTCATGTTGGAGTTGGTCAAGTTCCAGACGTCAGGAAAGTCGGTTTAGTTTTCTAGGATGCCTGAAGGTCTCTGTGTGCCTGAAGTCACAAACTCACTGGAAGGTTGTTAGCTGCTACCAAGACTTTTACTGATGCCTCTCTATCCTTCCAATCCAGGCAGTCAAGAGCACATGATCATGCCTTGCATGCTCAGAACCAGTCCCTGGGATGTGCCGCCAGCATCCCGCAGAGCCTACCGCACGTTCGGCTCCCTGAGCTGGCGGCATGGATTAGTACCTGCAATGCTGAAGGCGCACACGCACAGACCACTAACACTTGAGAGCCTTGCAATATGGTTTTGCAGCTGTCAGCATGATGAATGGATGTTATGTTTTATTTCCTGCTTTATCAAATACTAATTATGTATATGATAATTCTAAACATCATGGTTACTTTTGGCTCATTTGGTTTTCATTCTCTAGAGACACAACAAGGGGTATTTCTACACCCCAGTCCCCCCACCCCCTTCTTGAAATTCTGCTTTAATTGCTTCTCTTTGGCTTTTGCTTGAGATTCTCTACTCCGAATGGGTCATTGTATTGATCCTGCACTTTGATAAGGTCAGCAGAGATCAGCTGTGACATTTTGAAGAGATTTGCTCCTCCCCTGATTGGCTTAGTCATCAAAGAGTTTTACAGGGGACAGGGCAGGGGAGAGACTGAATTTAAACTCTTACACATGTTTATTTAGGCAGTCCTGCAAGGCTCTGCATAGCAATATTGCTTGAGAGACCAAAGCTTCCAATGTATGGGCTACGAATGCACATGATGCCAACCACCAGAACAAAACTCCGTTGAACCTCCATGTCTGTTGAACCTCTGTGCTAGAGCAGATGCTGAACGGGTAACTGACTGGGCAAGGCGGCACTAACTGATGCCAAAGGGTAAGCCGTGGCCTTGCGCTGCGGAAAGAGGTGACCCCCACTCCCCACTTTTGGTACAGCTGCAAACCCTGGGCTGTGCCTCCAGCATTGTGTCTCCAGCCGCAGCTAATCTCTGATGATTCAGAGGAAGGTGAGAAGGAAAAAAAAAAAAAAAAGAAAAAAAAAAAATAGCGAGCAACATCTGTCTGGCCAAATGAGTCTGGAGGAGGAAAATAAATAAATGCATTCCTTCCTTATGTTTGCAGGCAGCCAGCTGAGGTCTTGGGGGATGAGACTGGACTACAGCTACTGGCTTAATGAGGAGCTCCAAGGCTGAGCAGCAGATAATGCAGAATTTCCTGTTCTTGTCATGGCTGAGGGGAGAAGGAAGGGAGCAGGGGCATGGAGGTATGCCCTATGCCATCCAGTCCCTCTCCCTCCGAGCCTGGGGTTTGGACTTTCTCCCAGGAGCGGGATTAAAGCCTAGCTGTTCAAAAAGTTATCTACTGCTTGGCCAACTATGTCAAATGAGGAGGATCCACACCCTTGCGAGGTCCTCCACTGTTAGGTTTCCCTCTCTGCTGGGAAATTGTACTGTATTTTGGGATTTATCTGACCCGGACTTCCAGGCATTGAATCTCAGCATGTCTTTGTCAGAAGCTTGGGAAGTCCCCTGCAACCCAGGATATTTCCATGTTTAAGATGTCTAGACATCTTGTGATCTCTTAAGCAACTCTTTGACAAAGGGAACAAGCTGAGCTATGAGTTTTTCCAGCTCTCAGCCATGTGTCTGGCATCCGTTTGAATGCTTTCTGGTTTCTCCCCTCTCTGCGTAGACACCAAGGGCTGGGGCACAGTCTGTGGGGTAGCAGACAGTGAGAGAAGGCTGGTTGCACAAGCTGGTTGTACACGGTTGACTCTTCAGCAGCTTTGTTGTCACCCTCAAGTCCTGCTTGGCCAGTCCTCGAGGCAGTGCCTTCACAGGGTTGAGCACCTGGTGCTGAGCCCAAACCTACAGCATCCTACATTAACCTTGTGTGGTCCAGCTGGCACCCTTGCCCATAGCCCCACAGCTCTCCTGGAAGGGGACGCGCTGACATCCCCTGCTTATGAGCAGCTCATGAGGTTGCTAAAGAAATGGTAGCTGGTATTTTCTGCCTAAGACATCCCCGCATCTCCTGGAAAAGCTCTGTAAACTCAGAGCTGTGGTATGCTTTGTACAAGGGCTCTCTGATCCTCTAAAATGCTGGAGGGGTGTGTTTTTTTCATATGGAGTAATGTAAGTGTGGGTAAAAGAGGAACAAAATAGGGGGTAAGAGAGAGAGCAAATGTGAATGGCCAGGGAAAGCCTGGTTCCTGTCCCTGCTTGGATGAATATTCACTTACTCCATCATCTTTAGTCCTCACTGCAGTCAGTGCTTTCTGAGGTAATCTCTCACATTGTGAGTAGCTGCAATTTGCATTCCTGGTTCCCAGAGGCCTTATCTTGCACTTGGTTGCATCAGAATGCATTTTTTTCCACAGTAACGTACCTAGGCACTGTAGATCAGGGGTGAGCAGCTGGTGGTGAAGGGACCATGTATGGCTGAACAAAACAGCCTGCTGTTATGTCATCCGCTTCAACCACATACGAATGTTTATCCTCTTGAATCCATGCTTGGTCACACAGATCAAGGGGCCCTCGATCAGAAGTAGACTCTGTTGACACCTGATAGGGTAGGGTGACGAAAATGTATTTAGTGGCTCTATAATGGGCCATGAATCCTGCCCCTTGTATCTGATCTCGTTTAGCCTGCTCTGTAACCTGCCCTGTTCTTATCATTACTTATTGTGTGACCTCTCTTTCTGCTGTCTATAAACGTTCCCAGCAAAGAGTATCACTCCAGCAAATGGTGGATAAAATACTGAATGATGTGGACAGAGAGCAGAGCATTGGCATTGATCTAAACTGCCTGGAAGTCCCTGCTGATCACAGAGGAAAAGCTTTTTGTCGACATTTTTGAACTAAGAAGTGAGGACATAAAGTTTTCAGGATATCCCAGGCAATAGCAGAGCAATTCTATCAGGCTCTCTTATCAGATTCTCTTTGTCTCACTTATCTTTTGCTTCTCTTCTCCATCAGGGTAGGAAATGCCTTTTCTAAAGGGTTGGTTATGCGTTGCTACGCTGGGCAGCTGCAGCTGTATCTGCAGAGTAAGCAGATATGGGACTATGAGGTAACAAAAAAATCAGCTGCTTAATGAAACATCTGGCCTCCAGGTCCTCCCCAGCTGCAGTCCTGCACACCCTCGTGCCTTGGGGCTCACTGTCAGACTCCCCAGGATGGGAAAGACCTGTTTCTTGCCTGTCCTATGCACACAGGCTGCTTCTCCTGGAGAATTTCCAAGGTACCAGTCTCTGAAATGCTCCTGGCTGCCACTCCTCTTGGAAGCAGCAGGGACACATCTGTCAACTTGAGGCCACAGAGCGAGGCGAAGGGTAGGTCACTTGTTAAATAGTCACTTTAACTAACTTTTTCTCACCTGGGTCTGAATTATCTCAAGGAACAGAATAACTTTGGGTATTCTGGCTGTGGTCCCAGCGCTGCCCCTGCAAATCCTGGTTAGCTCACTTAAGGTAAGAGCAGTGTGAGAGCAGAATCATGCAGAAGGTCCCCTGCAAGCTGGGATGGCTGGGATGTTACCGGACCATGCAGACAGATTAGGGTTTGTGCCGTACTCAGGTTAATGCTTTGCAAATGCTATTTCCAGACAAGAAGTGATAGCTCCAATAATGTTTAAGTAAGTTTAAAGGCTGGGGATGAGATCCTTAGGCCTTGGAGTGGGTGGAACAGGACAGTGGTGCCCTCAGAAGTGGATATGCGGTATATAGCTGCCTTGTTTCTCTTTCCGTCTGAGGTATCATGTGAGCTAGAGCAGTCAGAGGGCTCCCACAGTTAAGAGTTTGAGGTACCTCAGTACCACCAAGGTGAAGGGTGTTGCCTGGGCGGCGATGGTACCCAGAGTCCTCTCGAGGACCTTCCCGCATGCTTCTGGATGCTGTGGCATGGCACAGGCTGCATTGGCGGTGGAGCTGCAGTGAGCTGGGTGCAGGACAGGGCTTGAAATGTCTTGGGAAGCTGGTTTGCCAAATGGGGCTTGGGGGTCAGCATTGATGGGGCTGTTGACACCTCCCTGCCAAAAAGAGTCCGTAGGCAGGCAGCTGAGATCTCCCACTTTTCCCTTCCTTTTGTTTCACTCTGCTGCTCCCGTGAAGCTCTCTTCACTGCACTCACCCTAATGGTCCCCTTCTCTGTTTATGTCCTTCAACTCTTCCCTTTAAACACTTAGTCATCACTTAGCTAAACTACTATATACAAATATAGCTCCTTTGATCTTCCTACGTAAATCAATACCTCCTGCCCTTTAATCTTTGTAGTGCCTTTCTCTGAGCACTCTCCAATTTGCTATCTGTCTTTGAAACTGAGTTGTCTTTTGGGCCTGATTCTCCACAATTTCAAATCTCCCAAATCCCACGATTCATATGTGGTGGCTCCTTGCCAACTTGATTTCTCTTCAGGTGGTACAAAGAGTTATGCACAGAGTATCTCTTGTCCCCTTGGACTGTGTGGCTCTTCTCAAGCAGCCTCAGCCTCTGCTGGAGGTAAACAGTGATGCAGACCAAGCTCCTGTTCATGAGTCAGGTCTTACGGGACACAGAAAGCCAAGGCACAAGCCAGCCTCAATGCTGCTGTGCCATTGTGGGGTGAAGGACAGTTGTCCCACTTGAGTTATGGAAGGGAATATCTGCAGTAATTGATGGCTGTAGAGATGTAGCCACATTTTCCGTAATAATACAGCAAACATGTGACATAGGTACAAGCAAACCCAAGATGAGTGACTGGAAATGAGATGCAAGGAGCAGCTATTTGTCCCTTCAGAGTGGGTAATGTGGGTATCCCTTCCTAAGTGAGGCAGTGAATGCTGCCTGGCTGCTGCTGGGGCATCTTTGTCCATGGTTGGCGGGGGTAGATCACAGGCTCAGCAAGCAGGAAGCTGGACCTGGGACACCTGTCCAAGGCACATGTGCGGCGAGAGGCGTTTGTCATCGCTGCAGCAGGGATGGATTGCCTCTTGTCGGCTGCTTGGCTGGAGCCGGGGGAGCACCAGGAGTGTCCTGCTGATGTACAGTGGGAGGAAACCTCGTGCCTTGATTTAATGCAGGTGTCAGACACTGAGCCCAGCTCATGCTTTATCCCAAGTGTTTAGCCTGTTGGTTATGTTACATTTGGTAAATAAAGCTGTCAGTGAAATGGTCTTCAGCATGTGACCGTGGCTTCAGGGCAAGAATTAAGGGTCTCTGTAGGGCTTGAAGAGACCGTTGTGCAATTCCTCCCCCTCTCCTTGCCCTGGCTGTTACCTTCAGTTACCCTGGGACCATTCCATCCTTGGACTGGGAGCACTGGAAAAGTCATTTAAAGCCACTACAGTAAGAAGTCTTTTTTTTTTTCCCTTTCAAATGAAAGGTTTATAATAGTAATAAACCCCTTATTTTAGCATCTCGTTATGGGTCAAATAAAAGCTGTTCAGAGCATGAGACAGAGAATCTCACCACTCTGCTCGTCCCCACTGGATAAATGTAGTAGTGCTGCCATGGGCCATATAGCTTAATTAGTCACTATTCTCTGCTGTTCCTAAAAGGGAAAAAAAAAAAAAAAAAAAACAAAACCACCACAACTTTGCAAAGCTTAGGCAGGCTGTCTGTGTCATATTTCCTGTGTTCTTAGAGGTGTTAATGAATTCATTAATCACTTAATGGCAAGGAGGGTCTTTAGGGACCAGCATCACAATTTACTGCTCCCAGGAGGCAGACTCTCTCTGTCACTGATCTTAAGTTTCAGCTCCACTAATTTGTGCCAGCAGAGCCACTGAGCTTCTGCCTGCAGTCCTCAGAGTGCACACGAACCTCCCAGCATCGTGGCTACGAGGAGCATAGCAGCGGCATACAGAGCGGCGGGGGATGCGTTCGCTGGGTAAGGTCTTGCAATGAATAATTGAAGCGTTCAGAGGTTGAGCGGGGCGAAGAAAACATCTCCCCACCCTCCCGGTTTTGTTGCTTTCATTTTTTTCTTCCACTGAGACAGGCTTCCTGAAAAAGTACTGCAAAAGCTCCTCCTTGCAATAGGCTTGGGAGTGCATCATGAGGTTTCTTGCTGACTTAAAGGAAATATAAACTATGGTAGTGTGGCTGCATAATCTGGCCTGGGACTGCAGGCTATGCTGTGAAATAAGTCTGTGAATCTTTTCTAATTGAAGAAAGTTAGGGTGATGTATTTTGACTGAAACTGTCAGTTAAGATGTGAATTTGAATGTTTGTGAATTTCTGTTCCGCAGAAAATGTTGATTATTTCAGTCTCTCGCCCTTGTTGCAGGAGAGCAGCTGATACCAAAGTTCCCTACAAAATGGTTCTTTTGGCTTATTTCTAATCACACGGCAGTTCAGGGAGAGGAGGACGTGAGCCCTCCTCTCTGCTAATTCCCTTCCACCAGCCTGTCATCGCTTTGCAATTGCACCTTTTTAAAGGTTTTTTTTCCTCCCTGCTTTTCTGTTCTCCCTTTTAACTTCAGCTCTGATTTCTCTTTCCATCTTTCCTCTCAGCCTGTTACTTTCTCAGACTGAGATCCAAGGGAAGTGAAGTACATCAGACGAGGGGCAGCAGGGCAGGCAGAGCCCACGGACTGTGGCTGTCCATATGCAAGTTTTTGCCATCCCCAGTACACTCCTGGGATTCGTTCCCAACGGCCGTATTCTTTGCTCAACACTTATTGCAGGGATGTGTGAGATGAAAGGCAGCAGAGAAGCTACACGTAGGACTGAGAGAGAGGAGAAAGCAGGAATACAAAACCCACTTCATAGGAAACACAAAGGGAGGCAATTTCAATAAATGCCAGATGGTCAAAATTAACCAGAGACATGTAGAGCCCTACATGTCCAACTGTTTGCTTTGGCAGGGATCCTTCAGCTTTTTAAATTAGAATCTCCCAGGCGCCCTCTTCTTCTCCTTGGCTTTCCTCATCCCTTTTGCTTATCCTCTGGACCCCTCTTCTTACTCCACCCTTCTTCTCCCTTTGGTCTCTTTCCTGGCCTCTCATCTCTTACTGCTGCCCGTGGTTCATGTTGTGCCTCAAATGCTGCCTTACGGAAGAGCAAATGTCAGTCCGTGCATGGGAACCAGCTTTCTTCCACCACGAAGAGGTGTTCCCGTTCAATAGCAGGCTTGTTGAACGTGGGAGCTTGCTGCATGGCCAGGCAGAGGGTATGCATCCTCATGGGGTATCGGGATGGTACCTGCATGGGGCGGCTGCAAGCATGGGAAGACCACTGCTAACACAACCCCATAGAAACACTGGAGCACCCCAGCTCTGGAGTTGTCCTTCCCATGAGCATTGTCTTCTCTCTTCCCCAGGGGATTGGGTCAGCCTTTATTTTTTTTGTTTTGGCTGGAAAGCCAGCAGGATCCCTTGGAAGCAGAAGACCCAGCTTGCTTACGCCAGTGGAGCCTGGGGGACCTGGCATTGTTAAATTGGAGCACCAGCACGTGACATGTTGCTCCAGACAATGTAATCAGGAGGGCCCTTGTACACCACAGGTGGAGAGATCCAGCTAACGACGGGATCTTTTGTGTGTGCATGTGCTCTCTGCATTCGAAACATTTATTATTCTAAATTGCCTTCTGCACATTTTACAATAATTACGACTAGTGTTTGCCTTGTTATCTCCACAGTTACTAACAAGAATGCCATCATTATTCCAGTCATTAGCAAAATGGATGTTGTTGTCCAGAGTTGCTGGCTGTGGGACTGCTTTCAGGAGGAGGCTCGTGCTCTCCATCCTGGCTTGGTCCTTCTTTCTTACAGGGGGATATTGTTGCTCTCAGTAGGGTTGAACCTAAGGGGGTGAAGGGGACAGAGATTACGTGGAGAAGAATTGGTTTGAGGGAGTGCTGGTGGGTGTCAAAATTAGCTGGGGTGAGCTCAGGGAAGCTGCTAATGGTAACATGCATAGAAATTAGAGAATAAGCAGCTGTTTCCCCATGTTCCTTCTGTGCCAGGAACTGACCGCCTGACACCTCTCCCTTTAAGTCCGTGTTGTTTCGACCTGAAGAGATGCTTTTGCTCTGATGATGGAGATACGCAGATGAAGTGGAAAAGGCTGGAATTAAGCTGACAGCACTCAACTGCTCTAAGGTGAGTCCAGAGATGGGCAGTCCCATTGTCTGCATGGTGGCACCCATCTCATTAGTAGCTGGAAGCTCCAGCAGAGATTCTGGACCCCCTGGGTATCCCTTGATAAACGAACAAACAAGACAGGTTGGGTATGTTATGTTTATAGTAGAGTATTTTTTTCTGTGGCTTCCCTCCCAAAATTTGGCAACCCTAAAACATTTGGAAATTGATTTGTGTTTCCTTCATTTCAGGGGGACGGATATGGGAGAGAAATTGTAACACACACCTCCTATCCCCACAAAAAAAAATCCTGTTTTACCTTGTTGCCTTCTGTTTCATGTCCTAATGAAAATGTTGAACTTTGTATTTCAACTCTCACATACGATTTTCTTGAAAGCTTACCAAATTGTTTACAGACATTTCATGACCAAATGAAGCATTTTGTTTGAGTAATAGGTTTCATTCAAACCCAAATGACTGTTTTTCTCATTTTAATAAAAAGGAAATAAAAAAAGTACTTCTTAATTCTCCTTCAGTTTTTGAAATCTTGGAGGAACCAGATTTGTTAAGTATCTGTCTCACTATGAGACTCTAGAGGGAAGGTCTTATTGGCTCGGAGTGTAAAGACAATATACACAAACGCAGAGGCAAGTAACAAGCAAGGTTGGTTGGTTGGTTTGTTTCCGCAAAGTATCAATCTTTTGCACCATAGTGCAAAAATTGCCACATTCTCCCATGGTTCATTCTCACAGGGCTTGGTTTCTCAGTGTTTAAAACCAACCTACTAACATCTTTGCAGGACAATCACATCCTCGGTATTTTTAACAACAGAATCACTTTGGTTTTCCTTGTTTTTTATAGGAAGCAAGGGGAAAGTTCATTATGGGCATATTTTCCTCCTTTCTAAATGCAAATTATTAATTCAAGGGAAGATGTATAATTATTTCCTGATACTAGGTATTTTTAGGTGTGCTCACATCTGAATGCTAGCAAGCAGGCCTTTTTCCATTACACTTTGGAAAGAAAAACAAATTTCAATGGGGTTGTATTTGTTGAATACTGATTAAAGTAACTAAACAGAATTTAGAGTTTACATGGGAAATAAGGTATAAAATGTGACTTACTGAGTTAAAGTATTTCCTGTATCTTAGAAGACTATCACCAGATCAAAGCGTAACAATGATAAAATACAGCTCATAATACAGATGACAGAATAATGCTCGTTATAATGAAAAAGGAATTTTTCATGTTCTACCAAACTTAGAATACAGCAGAAGTAGTAATATACACATATAATGAATGACCCAAATCTGCTACAAAACAAGTGATCTGTGTGTACATCAAATTACCCCAATGTGTGATATTTAAAAGGTATTAAGAGTCTCCTTCAAGTCTTTAGTAAAGTCAAAAGAAAAGGTGGTCTATGATTTCTGTGGAAGTCAGCGTGTCCTCAGAGATGATGCTACACAGAAAAAATTAGGAGAGTTTGGGTGATCCCATAGGCCAGATTCACAAAAGTGCCTAATTCTCAGTCCAAACTTTCAAGTTCTTCTGGTTTGTGACATTTAGAAGAGAAGATCTTGTTCCGCAGGAGTTGTGGTTCCCATTGAGAAAACCTGTTCTGCCCTGTTCCACCTCTCCACCTTTCAATGTGTGTAACCTAAAGTGGGTTACCAAGCCTCATAGCTTGATTTCAGTGTGCTGTTGATACACAGCCCTGTGCTATTAACTCACATGACCCCGATCCCACAGATACCATGACCACGGTGTCTAGATATCAGGCATCTTCTGGTGGCTGAAACTCAGATTAAGATGGTGACAATGTTGGGCGGTGGAGAAAAGAGGGAAACTGTGAACTATATTTGCAGCTTTGAATGAGGGCTAGGTGGATTATGGGCTGCACTGTACAAAGGAGGATTGGTTGGAGTGAAGGCAGCAAACTGGAGCTTTGTGACCAAAAACGTGCTTTTCATGTGGGCCTGAGCAACCTTTTCTTCTGAGAAAGACCACGCTATTGCCCTGACTTTATTATACTTCCTTTCAGCCATTTTAGTTCACTGGTACCTGGAGGTCACTTGAGAAGTGGACCTTGAGCAGTAAGCTCATGGAGGGGCAGGTTTACATCAACAGCTTGCAGTGCTGCATCTCCATGAGCCAGACTAGATGCCTGTGTTGACTTTAAACCATCCAACTCTGTGCATTTACCTTGTATAGCTGTGATCTCCCCCAGCAATGGAGGGTTTAGGGTGAGTCTGGATGCTAGTGAAGAGCAGGCAGGGAGCTGTGCATGGATGTTTACTCCGGAAGAATAAGGGAGGGTGGGTGGCCAGATTATGATCATCTCAATATAGTCAGCTGTTACTGAGGGAAGTGTGCAGAGCTTCATCTTTCTCAAAAAGGCTTTCACCACTTGGCTGTTGCAAAAGAGGGCAACGTTTTGCGCTGTCGTAGGCTGGGGGCTTCTATAAGATGAGCTGCAATGCTCTAGTGATGCATTTCATTCTTCAGAAAGCTCTAATTGATCTTGGATGCAATAAGCCCAACTCCTGAACTGGATAAACCTGTCTATAAATCTGATAATATAACTTGGTTGATAACTCCAAGTGCCTGAAAGGAGACAAGACAAAAAGCTGCTGCTTTTTGGCAGCATTTATCTGTACTAGAGAATCTCTTGCGTATCCCCTGACATGCAGCATGTGGCCCGTGGCCCAAGAACATCTGAGCAGACCCTGTGAAGGAGGTTGGACGTGGTGACTTCAGTGTCCTGTACCAACCCAGGATCTTACTGCTCCCACCAAAGCACTGGTAGTAGCGTTGGAGTGACCAGAGACCCAGGTCCCAACATACTGGACTCTCCATCCACCTCTGGTCAAAGACACTGCTAGGGAATTATGCTTAATTCAACAAGATAAAGAGGGCAAGAGAAGCAGAGGGATTAAAATTAGGGCTGAGTAGCTGGGAGTTGTCATTGCTCTTGTTTATGCTGAGCCTCTCTGTGGGGGATGTTCTTCAGTTTGTCTCAGCATGCCAAGAGTCCTTTAAGTGAGAGGCTGTGGTTTACAGAGTCAACAGATTTAAGCAGGCTACGAATATTAATTATTAATTACTCTTGGAGAGTGCTATACATTAGATTGGTGAAGTAGTTAACAGCTCTGCCTCCTCCTCCCCGCAGACACGCTCTTGCTGTCAGATTTCTCTCCCTGCCTAAGACCCCAGTGCTAGAATTAGGCTAGAAACTATTTTCCAGTCGAGTGGCTTTTAATGGGCTCTCCAGACTTGTTCTTTGCATCCTGTGACTGACTAGATACGTGGAGAAGAAAGACAGTGGGATTGATTCATACTGTAAGAAGTATTAGGTTTTTAACTAAGTGAGGCTTGGTGGTGCTGGAGGTTGTATCTCATTCTCCAGAAGCACCCATTAATTACCCACAACACAGGGAAGGGCTCTGCTCTGGAGAAGCCCGTTTGCAGGACTTCTGAGGGATGCTGTATTTCTGATGAAAGGCACAGTGGTGGTATTTTTTGGCTCATCTCTTGTAGAGAGAGAACCTTACCCAGGGGCTCAGCTTGTTTCTGGGAGTTCCTTGTCCGCCTCAGCTATGGCAGAATGAATGAAGTGGTGTTTTGTGTAATGAACATGATGGTTTGGAGATGGTGGCGATGTCCTGTCTCTCTGCGGATCTTGAGGTGTTTGAGTGTCACTTACAGCTTTTAAAGCCATTAAGGTACTACTTCCTTCCCGGGATGCTCCTCTCTGTGTGACGCAGTGTGTCTTGGCTGGGGCATGTGCTCCATTAAGTTCACCCACACCTTCTTGTGATCTGAAGTTTTGCCCATGTGAAGGGACTTGCCATGGGAGACGAGTGCCATGAGGGAACGCACTTTGGGATGACACTGGGGGGTCTTCCGCTGAGTTAAGCCAGTATGGCTCTGCTGGCTTTAGGTGTATGTCTGAGTCTGGGCTGGTGGTGTCTTAGAGCAGTGAACAGAAAAGACACCCCAGAATTATAAGTAAGCCAACAGCAAGCGTCAAGTCCTCCCTGGTGGCCTCATTGCACACTCCATAGCCGTGTGAGGAGCTCAGCCCTGCTTCCCAGTTCTCCCTCCCTTCCTTCACCCACGCTTCAGCCATGTATCTCAGAGTGGTGGCCTGGCCGTGGAGCCGGAGGCTGAGCAAAGCTCTGCCAGTGGGAGCCAAGCAAAGGGTGAGCCACGACCCTCTGAGGAGATCCAGCTCTCCATCGACTCCAGCTCTTGAGCTGTCTGAGTTCCTCCAATTCCTGGGATGGGTGCCTGGCATGGCAATTTGGGATGAAGTCCTAATTATGGGAATTACTCAAGCAGCAGTAAAAAGGGCAGCGGAGAGAAGGCTCAGGAGCTCCTTCTGCAAGAGGAAGGAATATTGTGATCTGTTAGCAGCTGACTTGTTTCCAAACACCTAGCACACTTTGTTCGTGTGCTGTATTAAATAGCCTGCGGAATTTAATTCATCTGGGGAAAAAAAAAAAAACAAAACCAAAAACAAACCAAACAAAACAACCTCCCCACCCCCAAAGTGCAGCAGTGTTGTAATTGGGCTGTGACAAAGCTGAATGCCTCCTGATCGAGAGGGGGGCGGTTGTTTGTAATTCTGCAGCGTAAGAGAGACGCGGCGCAATCTTCTGCCTAGGCAGACAGTTTGGCAGGGAAAGTCACAGCTGGGTGATCCAGCTCCCCCAAGCTGGGGCTTTTAGAGTGAAAATGCTGACAGATCCGCAGCAATAGCAGGCAGGACTCTCATAATTTATTTTTAATGCTGCGCTGTCTTTAACTGTGCAATTTCCTCCAGGGTGTTTGCTTTGAGATTGCGAGATAATTACATCTCAGAAACCAGGCTAATTACAGTTAACAGCCTGAAAAAGTGAAGGCCCCCATTCCCTGCTTCCCCCCAGCCAGGTTTTTCCACCAGCGTTCCTCGCGTCTGCCCCTTCGCGTCGCGGCAGCACCGACCAGGAATTCAGTTTGGCACGGCGCTGGGACGTTCCCTTCCCGTCCTCGCCCCGCAGAGGTGACACCCCATTGATTTGTGTTGGGTGGGGACTTGGCAGGCCCTGCCAGGACCACGATGGAGAACTCGATAGTGGGAAGGTCACCACTGGTGCGGAGGGGAGGAGGCAGCGGAGCTGGTGGGGAGGGCAGGGAGAGGTTGGTGCCGTGGCCAGTGTTTCAGTGCCCTCTGTTGGGTGGCCCAGCCTGCTCAGCCATGTCCATGTCACTCGGCTGAAGAAGGACGCTTCCTTCTGCCAAGTGGAAAAAAATCCTGAATTTTCCAAGCCTCACCACACTTGATCTAGGTCCAGCATTGTGCATACAAGCAGTTAGCTGGGGAGCGTGTTGTCTCCCTCCAGCTGTCATACTTTAGGTCATCCATTCCCATTATCTCCTTCACTTACTCGTAGGCATGCAGGGCATGAGCTGGGTGTTGGCAAGCCCTTGGGTTGGGATCTTATCGCCAGGCATGCTGCTGCCTTCCCCTCTACCACACTGAAAGATGCTTCCCCCTCCTGCCCCTTTTCTGTTTTTTCTCCATTTAATATAGTCATTTATTTCTAGTGGTGGTGGGGTTGTAGCTGTGGTGAACTATGGCTTTTGCAGAATAGTTAATATCTTTATTAGTCCAAATGGGAAAAAAAAAAATATTCAACCCAAACTTGACAAGCTTGGATGTGGGCTTGGAGTCTCGTGAGACAAGAGCAGACTTCGCATCCAAGACGTGTCCTTGTTTCTGTCTCTATCAGCTGGGCTAATAAAAGCTCCTAATGTTTCCTACAGGCCTTGCTGCCTTAATTTATGAGTTTGGTCAGGGACCAGGAGCCCACTCGGCTGTGAGAAACAAGAATGGGTGGGAGGGGTGCTAATTTTAATGGGAACATAGTGAGGCAAAACAGCCAGAGCTCCCTAGGAAATAGGGATGTGCTTTCCCCAGAACCCCAGGAGTGGTAGGTAGTGGTCCAGGTCCTCATGATGTTTCTCAGGGCTTGGCTCTCCTTGCTCAGGCCAAACTGACTGCAGTACAGCTCCAGCACACTAACAGCAATGCTCAACGCAGCTCGTGCTCCTTCAGAAATAACTCTGAAAGCTTAAAAGGCTCATCCTGCCTTGAATGTCGCCTCGCTCTATCACAATGTGGTTGCCAGGCTCCATAGAGAATGACAGCAAAGAGCTTCAAAGCAATGCAACCCCCCCACCCACCCCATCCTCCAGCAGCCTCAGATGCTGTCTGGCAGCGTATGCATACACTTGCTGCTTCTTGTTTTTACACGATCTGGAAGGTTGGCCCCTAATTCTTGCAGTCTTAAAAAATAATTCATTTTCTCTTCTGGGATTCCAGATCAGGGATTAATTTAATGATTTTTTTTTTTTTCCCTTTACCATTGTTTGTTTTTAATGATTAAGGTGATAGTTATAAATTGTTAACAAGTTCTGGTGGAAATGTGATCCCTGGGAACTTTTTTTACGCTGAATAAAATAACAGTGAGATTGATTTAGCAAAGGCGGTTGAGTTGCTGTGTCTTCAAAGATTGTCTTGGTTCTGCATGAAGGGCCAGATTTTTGAGAAGTATTTAAGCCTAACCAAAATCAGGTGCTTAAGCACCTTCAAAATAAGAGAAGCTTCTGTCTATAGGGAGTGATAATATTGTGTGTTAAATCAGCCAGTGTATTAGACCTTACTTTTTTGGCTGGGTAATTTTTTCAGGCGGATCGTTTCCTCTGGCAAACTACTGAGCTGGCACAGAGTGATTATTTCATGAAAAAAAAAAAAACAAAACAAAACAAACCAACAACTTTTTCCTCTGGAAACAGCCCGTTTCCCTGGAGGTCACTGGGGCTTGCGAGGGTTGATGCCCGGTTGGTGACATCTCCATGGGGCCCTTGGTGTGATGGTATTTTGGCACAACTGGGTTTGCACGGAGGAGGTGGAGCTCGTAGGGTTGCATTGGCTCGTTTTGCTTTGCTCTGCTTCGGCTTAGTCTTCGGCTGATCTACAAAGCACTTACTCTTGGCAATTATTCTGATGAGGCAGAGGGTTATTTGAAAGCTGCAAACTGAGGTTTCTGGGAAAATGTCTTCAAAGGATGATCTTCTTCCAATGGAGGTTGTAATTGTTTAATGATTTTCTGGATGGATTTCTGTGTGGGCTGGTATGGGATAGCCAGAACTGGTTCGTCAGCAGAGAGCTTCTGCTTGTACTTTGCCCTCTCTTCCCCCGGTGCTCGGTGGCTGGTCAGCTGGCTTCTGTGCATTATGGTAGTCTTTTGATTTATATTTCCCTTGTTTTTTACTGCTCTATGTCAGACCCAAACCTCAAACTTTTCAGATTTTTTTTCCAATTAAATCAGTTGACTATGCACAAATGTGTTGTCTCTCCCAGCACACCTTTCCTCTCTAGCATCCTTAGTCTGCACGGCTGCGGTAACGCTGCTTTAGCAACTGAAACAGGGTTGAGGCAGGACCTCTGAGCCATCAAGTCCTGCTTGCTGCTACTGCAGCTGATGAAGAATCTTGTCCCTTTCCTAGGCTAAAAAAAAAAAAAATCTTCTTTGTATTGCATTGGCTCTTCCCCTACTTGTTCGGACAGTGAGAAGCCTTCTTCTAGTTTCTCACCTAAATTTATTCATGGGTGGTTTATGACCTTTTGCTGATGTTGTCCTTTCACCTTAAATAGCACTTTCTCTTCCTTCACATGAAACCTCCTGATACATGGAGAAAGAACAATTTTATCACCTCTCCACCTTCATTTTCTTAGACTAACAAGTCAGGCTCTCCTAGCAGCTGGCTCCTGTAAAAAGGCCAGCTTTGCTCTGATGGTCTGGACAGCCTTCCTCTGAGCCAGTTCCAGTCTGAGCTCACCACCCGTGACCCCAATTTTGGGTGACAAGGATTGCACAGCCCTTCACATGCAGTGTCACCAGACTCTGTACCATTACCCTTTGCACACCTGAAGCACATGAAGATACTTATGAAGCCCAGTGTTTACTTGGGGCTTCTGCAACATCCAAGACCGCTGTCTTTGAGGAATGGGATTTTAAAAGGTTTGATCCCTTTCTCAATGAAGTCACAGCTGAAATTCCCATTGATTGCTAAGGTGTGTGTCCAGGACTTAATAAATCTTGTTGCTTAGTGCCAGAAGCAGTGATATCCTCTTGACATGATAAATCACGTGCCAACAGCGTTGAAGTGTCTGACAGAGCTGAGGGGAGCATGAGCTCAAAGCAGGTGATGGCCATGCGGGGCCAGGGATAGGTCCCTTCCTCCTGCCCCCTTTGCTTTGCTCGAGGAGTAAAGGTCATATAAATATTGTTAAATCATTTTTATAAAGAAAGAGAAAAAAATGAGGCAAAATTGTACCCTTGGCTCCCAGGTGGATGGGAGCAAAGCTTGTGCAAGGCTGGGGAGGATACAGAGGCCTGGATCTGGAGCAGGCAGAGAAATTCTGGACACAGACAGCCCTGTGGTCTGCATCTCAGGTGTCTGAGTTCTCTTACCTGGTGGGGGATGCAGGGAGTGGGTGATCAAGAGAGGTGCAGGAGGATCCTCCTTTCCAACTGTGGCACATGGTGTTGGGAGCTGTGGCTGAGTCCTGAGGCTGGCTGGAGATCAACCAGAGATCCTGTCTGATGGAAACAGAGTCCTTCTGTTTCCTGATCTAAGCCCTGCAACACAAAGCAGTTGTAAGGGTCTAGCTGAGATCAGGAAACTGTTTGTGTGCAAGGGGGAGGCAAACGGCGACTGCGTGCTGCTAGCCTGAGGAGCCTGTGCAAAGGGAAAATCAGGTGCCTCTGGGGCAGGAGAGACCTGGCCCCGCTTGGGAAGGGGCATTATGTCTGCCATAAAGTATAGCCTGACTTTCTGGAGTGGTCCTGAGTTAGATAATGCCTGTGGCACAATCTGAATCTTCCGCAGGGTCGGGGGGATGCTGTGCCTGGTTCTGCCTTGCCTCCATCGTCTCCAGCCCTGTGCCGCAGAGGGCCCTTCTCTGAGCAGCTGCCTCCCACGTCGCAGCACTGTGAGTTGCTAAACAAAGCAAGGGAAAATCAGGCACAAGCTGTGCAATTTGCAGATGATCTGTGTACCTGCTAGCTTGTAACAGATGTTTTCCTTCGCGTGACCATTTGTGAGCTGCTTCCCTGTCACAGTCTGTAGTAGCTGTAATGCTCAGGAGTGAGTGATATCTTACACCTGCACAGAGCAGCGTTCCTGCCTATAAACCTGCTTTGCAACTCCAGAAATCTCCCATTACACAGTTTTATATTCAGTGCAAACAATGGCAAAATAAGACTGCATAATATTTTTGACACAGGCTTTATTGAAAAAAACAAAAAAACCCCAAAAACCAAAAAAACCAACCCACAAACCCCAAAACTAGAAGGGGGGAATTGCAGGAACTGGATGGGATCCATGTAACTCCATATCCTCTCCAAGGAGTGGCCAGGAATGGATGTTGCAAAGGGAGGTGCAACAGAAGGCAAATCTGCCCCATATTAGTTCTGCTTATCATCTCCAATTGCTGGAGTTTGCCTGCAATATTAATATCACTTTCAGCAGAGATGTTGGTATTTAGCTGTTGTAACTCCAGCTATTCTTGTTATCCGCGTACACGCCTGCTTCCTCTCTGAAATGTCACTAATTCTTGGCCACAACAACTTCCCATGGAAGTTAGCTCCACAGTTTAATTATGCATTGTGCAAACCCCGTGTTTCCTTCTGCAGGGCTGTGCCAGGGTGGTGTCAGCAGCACAGAAATGCTGGGTCAATTATTACAGGTTTGCTTCTGAACAACAAAATCGTCAGCTCGGCATAACTAGCGCAGGCTTGGGTTGTGTTTGGATGTTCAGACAGGCCTCTAACAGATAAAAGGGCTGCAATTCCTCATCTCCCGGGCAGGCTGGCAGGTGCATGGGAATGTGATACTTTCCTTTGGGGTACCCGCAAGGGGAAAGGGAGGGTCTGTCTCAGAAAGGGTGCTGATTTTTCCTGGCTCCTTGCGAGCCTTACCACTGGGCTGCCAGGCTGGTATTTTGGATAAATGTGCAGCAAAGGTGAAATGAGCCAGGAAGAGTCTTGTGCTGAAGAGATTAATTTTGCAGTGAGTTTTTTGCCTAGGATGTGGCACTCTCCTGGATAACCAAGGTCTTTTGGTAGCTTGGGGCTTGAGTGTGCAGGGGTGGAGGGATGGACGCACCTCTGTGACGGGAGAAGGATGCTCTGTCTGGGAAACCAGTGCTCACCCTACTGCACCGGGCTGCACTGTCTTGGCACGCTCCCAGAAATGCCTTTCTCATCCACTCTGGAGGTGGGTAATGCTAAACCGCAGGGATGACTCTTGGAAATCTGCTCGTTTTGCACCAAATTCCCACGTGGGCTTGCCTGCAGAGATCTGTGGGAGCCTGGAATCCCCACGGGTGCTGCTGGAGCATGCTGCAGTCTGTCAGGAACGTCTGCTTGCCATCTGCTGCGGAGATGGGCAGCAGAGAGCATGGGACCATGGCAGGTTTTAGGGAGGTACCGTCAGGCACAGCATCTTCCAGTATAGCTCGCTCCAGAACAGCTGGATCAGGCCTTTTGCAGCAGCTAAGGTGGGACCAAAATATAAATTTCTTTGCTACGTAGAGGAGAAACCTCTGTTGCATGGCCATGGTTTGTTGTGCTGCCAAACAGCCCCCTCCTTGATAGCATGAGCTTGGCTCAGTTGGAAACTGGTTGGGTGAAATGGGAAATGTGGGTATGGGCAGTTGGATGCATCCTTGTACCCTCCAACTCCATGCCTCTTCTTCATCTCACAGTGTGAACCGGTCTGCTGTGACAAGGAACCCAAGGAGATTGGAGATGGCACCTGCCTTTTGGGGAGAGTAGAGGTGAGTGATGTGGGTTTGAGCTGAGGATTGGGCTAGGGAGAGGAGCAATGCTGACCTGGGGGGATGCATGGGGCGGCAGAGGCTGCAGTTACAGGGAGTCTTGCTTGAGGCATCCATGCTTTGGAGATAACAGACTTTCAAGGCAGGAAAAAGGAGTGGAGGGAACAGGGAAGGCAAGGAGTATCCCATGTCATGAGTGACAGGCAAACAGACATTTTTCCACATGTAGCTTCAAAAAGCTGGGACAAAACAGAAGCCAAAAATTTCCTTTGAGACGTAACTCTAAACAAAGGGACTGTCCTGGTCAGCTCAGATCTCCTGGCCATCTTACTTGAAAGGGCCCAAAGTAACAAGAAGTACTTAACTTGGAAATCTAGGACAAGGTCAGAAAAAAAGAGGGGACTTTACCCTGGGTCACTGGCTCTGCCAGTGTGACCCCCTTTTTCTCTGTGTGCAGGGGGAAATTTTTCTTCCCTTCCCTCTCCTGTTGTCAAATTCATGCCCAGCTAACCAACAAATCCATCTCCTCAGAGATCAATTACAGTGTCTGGCTGCGAAGCCTGGAAATCCAATTAACTCCCAAATATTTTTTTTCTGTTAAAAAAAAAAAAAATAGGGGGGAGAGAGACAAAGAGAGAGAAACACATTGAAGCAGGGGCATAAATCACCTCAAAACATTCCAAACATTAAAATAAACAAGGACGAATTTCAACTTCATTTGTCTCTTTTGGAGACTCTGTCACTGGTTTATTTTACGGCTCTGCCTGGGCCTCATTTTTGTCTTTGCTCGTGTTCAGAGTCGGTTGCTGTCTCTGCAGTGGAGCCCTGGGGCTGGATGCCTCCTGTGGCAATGCCCACATAGGGCATCCTCCCTTCTGCGGGGCTGTGGTCCACTCACCTGAGGTTGTAAGGCGTTAAGCTGTCTCCATCCCATAGGATATTTGGCGACTGATTAAAATGGATGCTCAGCTCTGCCTGGGTCTGAAAGGGCTGGTAGTTCGGGTGTGAGGAGTGTGACCTGTGGAACTTCCTAGGAGGAAATAACTCTGCTTCTCAATCACAGACTTCTGACTTTTTGCAGCCACCTGGAACTGGCTGTTCAAATTGAACCTCTCCATCTTGACCTTGTGTCCTTGATCTTTTAGGGGACTGACTTAATTTAACCAACTCTACCACATCCCCAGGCCTCCCAACGGCTTAAAGGAGACCCTTCTCTACAAGAGAGTGAAATGGTGGAAACACACTGTGTCTGTTGAAGTGCCTGAAGGTGAGCAGGGCCCAAGTGTGCCTCAGGCTGATGGTCTTACAAAGATATCAAGAGAAGGACTGGGAAATATTGCAAGAAATTTAAGGGAAAGAAATAAGGACTGATGTGTTTGTGATGTTCCTGGCTTTGGGAAATTGCCAACCAAGGGTCTAGCAAATCATCAGTGATAGAGCTGCCTATCAAAACAACGGGGTATGAATGGTAGTGGAGTCAGAAGAATCATCTTTACCTGAATAGGAGGATTTTCCGTCTCTCAAATGCTCACTATTTGGCTGAAGATGTTTTGGGATAGGAATGTAGGCACCTAATCACAGTGCTTTGTACCAGTGACAGGTTCTGAGCATCTGTACAGTAGCTGCAGATATGATGTAGCATCTCCCTGTTTGGGATGCCCCAGAGTATTCCCCCCAGCTTGCTGCCACTCCAGATGGGCACCAGCTCTGGGGCATCCCAAACAGGAAGATGTCAGCCCTGGTCTCTGGGACTGGAGAACCTCTGTCTCACGCAGACAACAGGGATTTAAACCTGAAGAATCTGTGCTGCTGTCTGCAGTCTCTGCCCTCTCCTTCAAGAAGCTTTAGTTTTCATTCCAGAGGAAGATGAATAATCCTTGGGGGTTGTTGTGAAGAGGAATTGTCACCCTTCCTTCACTTCGATCAGAAACTCTTCAAGAGGCAGTTAACAAATAACCTTCCCTTGGGATAAATTAGCTCCCAATCCCAATTCAATAGCTGCTCATTTTAAGATGTCCTTGTTACCTTGTGTGAGTGGCTGATCTTCCTTTGAATCCTGCTGTGTTTTCAGACCCCGTGATTGCTGCAAGCAATCATGAGTTCCACATTAACAGCTCATGCACTGATTGCACTAAGCAGTCCCAACACAACCTTTTGTGAAAAGTTTTGCAAAGTTGAGTTCCATGCTACACTATCAGAAAGCTACACAGATCTCACTCCATCACACATTCCGTGTGCTGGTTTTGTTTGGGATAGAGTTAATTTTTTCCATATTAGCTTGTATGGGGCTCTATTTTGGATTTGTGCTGGAAAGAGGGTTGATAACCCAGGGATGTTTTCGTTACTGCTGAGCAGGGCTGACCCAGAGCCAAGGCTTTTCTGCTCCTCACCCCACCCCACCCCCACCCGCGAGGAGGCTGGTGGGGCACAAGGACTTGAGAGGGGACACAGACCCCAACTGACCCAGGGGATGTTCCACACCATATGATGTCATGCTCAGCACAGAGAGCTGGGGGGAGAAGGAGGAAGGGGGGGGGATATTCAGAGTGATGGCATTTATCTTCCCAAGTCACCGTTAGCGTGATGGAGCCCTGCTCTCCTGAAGATGGCTGAACGCCTGCCCATGGGACGCTGTGAATTAATTCCTTGTTTGGCTTTGCTTGTGTGCACGGCTTTTGCTTTACTCATTAAACTGTCCTTATCTCAACACATGAGTTTTCTTTCTTTTACCCTTCTAATTCTCCGAGTGAGCGAGTGGCTGTGTGGTGCTTAGTTGCCGGCTGGGGTTAAACCATGACAGACTGACTCTTCAAATGAGGACTGGTTTGCAGGGGCTGGTGTGCAGAGGAGATCTGTGCTTCAGAGTCTAGCTTTAGAAAGAAAATCTTGTAGGTATTGTCAAGGAAACCGGGTGATGGTGCAGAGTTGGCCAACAGCCTTCAGGCAGCCTGGGGGAAAGGCTCTGAGATGTGCAAATAGTAATCCAAGTGGATTATTTTTTATTCCCCCCTCCAGCCTAATATTGTGGCAGAGTAGGAGAACAGCATTGGGATAGCTCAAAAAAACCCCAACCCTGCATCAGAAAGAAAACCTCCTACTGTGTCATCTTGCCGAGCCCTTCCAGTGAGACAGCCTTTCCCAACTCTGTCGAGGACCATCTCTCCTATACCGAAACCATTGCCGCCGTTTGCAAGCGATCCTTATTAACAAGCCTTTCCAAGAACAAGAAACTAAAACATGTAGTCTTGCACGGATGCTCCAATATATATCTTCGGCTTTCAGGACCGTTGCGTGATTTTTATTTCCTCTCACACCAATGGCAGCTGTACTGTACGGTATCTTGTGTCAATTAAAAATCACTTTAATCAAATACTGGCAGGGTAAGCATTCAAAATACTTGAAGAATGACTCCTAAAAACTGCCACTTGCCTGTGAGTGAATTCATCCACAGCCTGGCCTGCCAGACTGGCATGCAATACAAAATCTTCACTCACCTTTATTTCCAAAGCTGCCAACAAACTACAGTGATGGGCATCAAGAGAAATCTGTGTCCAACAGGGCAGCGTAGGCTATGGTCAGTTCTTCTGTGGGAGATACTGCCCCAAGAAACCTTTGTTATAGACAAAACCCATTACTCAATTTATCAATCCCTAGTTACACTTCACGTTCCTACACTCCAAATCCATGGGATAGATTAGATAGCTTAATTTGAAATGTGAAGTAGGCTGGAAATCATTGCTGTGCAAATTGTGTAGAGCGGGTTATTTTCTGGTTTGTGGCTCAACTGGACTTCAAAAGAATAAATAAAATCCATTCTGGTAGCTCCCAGTGAGGAATATTCTTCTTTGGAGAAAAACAAAAAAACCACCAACAACAACCAAAAAAAAACCCCAAAACAAAATACAAAAACCACAACCTCCCAATATTTTATTCAACCCAGAGTGAAGCATTTTGATTTGGGAGAATTCAGCTAATTTTCTTACTCCTCAAAATAGGTCAACTTTGAAATAGAAAATGTCACACTGAAAGAGAAAGTTGAATAGAAATGTTTAGAAAATCTAAGATTATATATACATATATTTGGAAGTTTAACAAGCTTGTGAATGGAAAGAAAGCATCCAGGCTATTTATAATGTAATTAGGCTTAGATTTAGGACTTGTTTCACTCTCCATAAACTGCATTTCTTTTTCATTTAGAACAATCTCCTTCCTCCATCAAAGCCCCTTCTCCTAGCTATAGCTGGAAATATACAGCTATAATATAGTTAGAATGACTATAGCTATAGTGTGTCAGCTAACTGCTGTATTTTTCTTTCCCAAGGCTCTCCAGGCATCTAGGCATGTTTGTTCGCTTTGGGAGTATTGGCATTTGAGACCAAGGTATGGAAAACCAGGGTATGTGCTACTGAAACTGTTATCAAGGAAATTTAATCCAGCAAAACCTCTCTTGCCGGACTTCTCAAAGCTTTGTCTCTTTTCCCTCATTCCCCTGCAAATGTCCTATACCACCTTTTCCTTTCATTACAAAAAAACCTCTTCTTTTTTTTTTTTTTTTTTTTTTGGTAGCTTTTCAGTGGTTTTGTACCATCTCTTTTTGGAGCACTGGTTATGTATGTGTAAGTAGTAAGTTGGTTTCTGTTCTCACTCTGGGGGGTTGGCTTCCAAACTGTTTATTGAGTAATAAAAAAGAGAAAATTACAAGCCATTGCCCAGGGATAATGTGCTAATAATTTTATGACTGGACAAATGGTTGGAACAGCCCAGAAATGGTGGTAAGCAAGAAACTTGGTATCTATTGCCAACAGAGCCACCCCCGAGGAGATAAAACCTCACTGCTAGTAATCAAAGTTGATGCAACAACTGTGAGCTATTAAAAATTACTTTGGGGATGGGTAGTAGGATGATCATTATTGCTTTTGGAGCAAAAGTGGCAGATAAGCTTTTTGGAAGATGTTTAGAAGTTAGTCCTACACGGAGTGAATGTAATGGACCACCATGTCTGCTCACGCTCGGGTCCACACAGCCCCCAGCTGCTGGGCTGGAGGCTGGGGATTCCTGGAAAAACAAGGATTAAAGAGTGTTAATGCTTTCGAGCAAACATGAATCATCCCAGAGATAACAAAGGGTTTAAATTTCTTTAGAAATTGTCTGATTGAGTGGCACTCAAGCCCACCAAGCAGCATCCAGCTTTGGTGCTGCAGAGCATGGAGCCAAAATCTGCACCCAGCTATGTGACAATATGCCCCATCCCTTTCACCCCCAAACCTGTGGTTTTAATTATTTCTGTTTTTAAGCCCATATCTGTAGCTGGTTTTGCTCCCATCTAATAAATCATCCAACTGCTTTGAGATGCCTGATGAACCCTTGGCCTCTGTGATTGCTGTGGGTACAACAGGAGCTATGGGGCTGGTTGTAAAGCATGCCTCCGAGCACCCAATGGGGTCAACTGCTGCCATTTAAATGCTTCTATTCAATTGCTAAAGGCTTAGGAGTGAACAGCACTGCTCAGCTTGCCTGTCCTAAACCATTCTGAGATGTGCCCCACTCACCATCTCCAGGAGGATTTCCTAATCCTTCTTGGGGGCAGAACATCATATCTACACTATCTTCTTTCCACTGATGTGGAGTTCAGTCGAGGATTGGGTGAGGAGGGCCACAGAGCGGTCTCACTCTCTGCCCATCTCACTTGAGGCGGGATGAGGTGAACCTCTTCCAAACCAGCAGCAGATCCAGCCCTCGATGTGGGCAGGAAGCCATGCAACTGGGAGTAGCTGTTCACAGCTGCCAAGACCTCACATTTTTACGTTACTGGTGCAGATAGAATCTCATAAACCAGTCTCCATCCTGCTTTATTGCTGATTTAATGATTGGAGGAAGAACTTGACTGTTTATTAAAACATTAGACAGTAAAGTTTAACAATAGACAGTAAAGGGTTTTGTTTTTCCATCCTCCTGATTGTTAAAGCAACAAAACGTTGGGCTGGAAAGGGACTTGCTCCCAACCTCTGAATCCAGAATGACAGTACGGGATTGTGATGTGGCTGGGCAGCGCTCCCTCCATCGGGCAGGATGGAGAAGTTGGCATTGTCACTTCCGTGCATGGCAAATCCCATATGTGAAGAAGGGCAAGGCCTCATCCCTAATTGGGCTGTCTCACAAGCCTGGTTTGCTGATGGCAGAGGGGATGGAGCCACACAGCTGTCTCTGAAGTCCTGTGTTGTTGCTAATCAGCAGCACTAACTCTGCAAATCTTGCCAAGGGTATTCGCTTCATCGCCCATTCTCCTTCCTCCCTGGCAGAAGGCATGTCTGCTAAGAGGCGCTGGTGGGAGCCAAGTTCTCCAGCGTGTTGCATGGGTCTGGAGGATGGACAATCTCTGCCAGCTTTTCTGTCCCTCTAGCAGCCTCAGCTGGTTCAGGCCCAGAGCCCATGTGCAAAAATACCTTCAGGCACCTGCCGGTACAGGGTGACACAACTTTCTGAACTGTGAAAGTCGCTCCTTAGGGTTGGGGGATTTTTGCCATTTCTATGGGCTGTGGGGTTCTCTCCTGTGCTGAGTTAGTTGGCCTGGCCTCTCCTGGGGGCAGTGCATGAAGATGGGACTTCCTAGGATCACTCATCCCATCTAAGGAGAACCTCCAGAGTGGCTGGCCTCTCTCCACAGATTTTAGTGGGACTCTAGATGATTTTTTTTTGACATCTGACATGCAGACAGGCTAATGCTTGCAGAGGCAAATCTTGCTTCAGGCCCTAAAACACATTAAATGTGTCTCCTTTAGTATCCACCTCCTTGGGCTCCCTTGGAGATCCCTGACTGCAGCACTGCTGAGGGGTGGTGGGCTTCCTGGACCTTACTAAGCTCTTCAAGTCATGGGCAAGCCCAAAGCAAGTCACCTTCTAGCTCAAGTCTCAGTCCTGGTAAAGGTTCCCATCCAGGGGGTGTCTGGTGGATCACATAGGAGGGTCAGTGGTTCAGATGTAGGAGAAGCTTCTGCCCTCCTCTCCCCATGCTTCAGTGGGGTGTGAAATCCAAGTGCTGCCGGAGGCCAGTCTGGTGGGTGGGTGAGGACCTGGTTCTTTAGGGAGCTTTATCCAATGGTCCAGACCCCAAAAGTGAGCGTGGGGTAAGATATGTCTTTGCTATGCTTGAAGGGAGAAGAGGGACAAAAAGCAAGTGTGCATGTGCACCAGGATGAAAAGGAGAAGGTTGATTGCTCATGGTCCTGGCATAAAGCAGTATTTGCATAAGCTCAGTACATTTTGGGCATCGAGCTTCTTTTCTGAGTCCTCCAGAAAGGCTTTCAAAAACATAGTTGCCATGGGATGGGAGTGGAGATGCTGTTGCAAACCACCAGCCTTCTCCAACGGTGTCTGAGAAAAATCAGTCCCTTTGTGCTGTGGGGAGGGATTACACGTGAAGTCCTCCGGGGATCTGCAGTAGGACTTGTGCTGTCCTATCCACAAACAACGTGGAAAAGGGAGCAGACTGAAAAGAAGAATTACAAGAACACAGCGGTGTTCAGGACAGTGCCAACAGAAGCTGCCAGCGAAGAGGTGCAGAAGGATTGTAGCATACTGATGGCTATGTCATGGTGTGGCAGAGGAGATCCGTTGTCAGCAACTGCACTTGGAGAAAAATCAACAGTAGTTACACCTATGCAGCGTCACAGTCTAAATGAGCTATTACCTCTCTGGAAGGAGATTGTAGAGGCATTGCAGGCCATTTCTGGAACTGTCAGCGGCGATCACAAAGGCAAGGGCAATGTGAGGAGTTACAGATGAAGAAGTGGAGGATAAAACAGAACCTGTCATGATGCGACGGGGTACACACACAGTGCACCCCGTGGTGCTTGGATGCTGTGTGTGGTCCTGGTGTCTGTGTCTCAGGGGGTCAGGCATGAGGAAAGATGTGAAAGGAAGCTATGGAGTACCTGTCAGAGCATCAGGACCTCAAGTGACCAGGAGACCTTGATCTGAAGAGCACAGAACTGAAGGGGTAAACGAGAGGAAGAAAGTCACGGACGGCTTGGAGGAGGTGGAGGTGGACGTAGAACTGGAAGGATCTCTGCTCTGTCCGGGTCTGATTCTGTAGAGAGACCCCAGGTGACAAACTTCAGCCCTAAAAACCTCAAATGGACTCACCCTGCCTGCTGAGCCCTGGAAAATCTCCACACATCCAAGGATTAAATCCTGGCCCCAGTGAAAACAATGGAGCGTTTTCCAGCTGAGTCCAGTGGGTCAGGATTTAATTCCCAGTTTTAAAGGCTTTTTAAAATCAGCTGTGATATATAACCCATCTTCTCAGCCTCTAAATACTTCAACAAGCTTGGCAGTGCTTCAGGAGGGCCAGGGGCAGGATTACTGGCAAATCCATAGGTCGGGAGAGGAGCTGGGGAGCCTGTCCGGGGCAGAGCAGAGCTGCAGAGCTGGAATTGCTGCTGGTGTGGCTGCAGTGTGCAGAAAAAGCTGGGGAGCAGATGACGTCCTTTGCTTTTTACACACCAAAATGCTGTTGATATATTTGTGTTGGTGCATACACTGTTTGGAGTGTGTTTGTGTGTGTATATATTTATGTACGTATACACACATACTTACCTCCCCATAAATACATGCACCAAAATACTTATATTTCCTCAGCCTGAATCCTTCTGTACATTCAAAAATACAGACAAAAGAATAAAATTAAGTCCCTTATCATTGCTAAGTCATCAGAAACTAATATTCCAGCTACTGGGCTTTTTTTTTTCCTGAACTATCCCCACTTCAAGATCCTAATTTAGTGATTCTTTCTGTAGCCTTTACATTCTATTATTTATAAGAAACAATATTCAGTCCTCCCTTGACAGTATTTGCAGGGCTGCAGGAAGCAGTGCAGCAGAAAGGTGGTAGAACAATTTTGGTTATGTTTCCATAGCTACCTAGCTGCTAAATGTGGTTTATTCCATTTTAAAGTCAACCAACACACACACACACACACATGCGTGTGTGCGCACGCGCACACATACCTACCCTCTCACATGCAGGCACTCACAAATCACCAAATGAAGTATATTCAGACTAATCCCTGGTCTGCCTATTACAGCCTAATGTTCCTGCGATTTGTATTTTTAAAGGGGTACTTGCTGCATAAATAAATGGCAGGGCAGCGTTCTCGCTGGATATAGCAGGATGATAAACATATTGTTTCTTTCTTGCTCTCTGCTCCGACGTGTGTGTTCCAGTTGGTCCCTGTAATATTATTATGGATATTTTTACCCAGGCGATATGCGCCGAGGAAGTCTGAGGTAGGATGGTGTCCTCTCGTGGTAAATGGCATCTCTGCAGCCTCGGAGCGGCTGTGCTGACAGGCACCCGTGGAAAGGGAAGGGAAAAGGGGGTGTCCTGGAACTGCATGGGCGTTTTAGGGACAGACCTCTTCAGCCGGAGCATCCTACTTCTGTGGCCACCTGCAAAGCCAGCTCGGCAGCCCCCATCCCCCTGGTACAGGCGAAGAGAGAAAAGCAGCCTGATGCTTTGCACGCTGTTCAATGTAGCAGGCCGCTGGTTGCACTCCCTTTTCCAAGCCCGTCACTGGTTTAAGGAAGTTGAAGCAAGAAGAAGATGAGGCATGGGGAGGGAAATGATAGGTACCAGCTTTCTAGAGCAGAGGGAGTTCATCCCGGGACAGCATGCACATCTAGAGAGGGCCGTGGTTTGTCAGAGAGCATCCCAGTGCTCGTAATAGTGGGCAACAACACCGATTCCCACCAGCTGGTGGGAAGGGAAGGGATGAGAGTGCAGAAGGGTAGGTTTAAGGTGGCCTTCAGAAGGGCCTAACCTGTTGCCCCTGGGACCCCGCAAGGGCAGCACCCCGCTCCTCGAGCAGTGCCGAGGGATGCTGCGAAGAGCGGGGCAGGGAGGAGGTGCCTCCTCGCCCCTCTGCAGCCCCACAGCCGCTCCTCTGCCTGTGCACAACAGCAACTCCAGTTTATCATCAGTGAAGGGGTGCAAGGAAGATGGGGAACCTGACGGTTCGTACCACGGTCCCGTTGCCTTCTTCTGGCGCTGGGCATTTGCGATGTGCGCTCTGACAGCTCAGCCTCGGCAGTGCCCTGAGGCAGGCAGGGTCCGTCCCTCCCAGAACTGAGCTGCCTTTGCAAATTCTACTCGGCCCTGCTAAAGCAGGAAATCTGCAGCTTGGGCATGTCGATAGCTCTGGAGAGACTTTTCATGGCTTCAGCCAGCCATACTGCAGCATACACGGGGCTTAACCCTCTCACACCCATGCCCCGTTTTTCAAACCCTCATGGCATCCCTTGTGGCATGGCATTGCTCCCTCCCAGGCACACATTCCCCAGTGCCTCGCTGGTAGGGCTCCTCTCTGCCTCTGCGAAGTGGGACAGGTAAAAGCCAAAAGCAGGACAAGAAATAGCAACAGACAGGGACGACTGGTAGAGAGTCCATAAGAAAATAAGAGAAGAGTAACGACATTGCCTTAAAGATTATCTGAATGGAAATAAAATGTGTATGAAGAGGGTAATAAATATGAGGAGAATAAATAGGATGTACATATATATGCGAGGAGGGTAGCATTTAGCTCTTGTCCATCCATCCTGACCTGAGCATCCGGCCCGTGCTCCCTCCCACGCCTATGCGGCATTAGCCCTCCGTCACACCCCGACTCCTGCAAGCCACGAGCAACACATGGCCTCGGTGCTGCCTGTGTCCGTGGCATGCGGGGAGCGGGGCTGGAGGGTGCTGGAGCAGCTACAGCTTCTACAGGGAGATTGCATGGTCGGTGGGATTCATTCCTCTGCTGTGGCCCCTGCAAGCCCCTCTCGAGAGATTCTCTGTGGCAAATCTGTGACAGATCTCTTGCCCTGTGAGCATGGTTAGTGACTGCTTGTACGCATCACCCTGCAAGAAATCTCTGCGGCATCATCGGATCACTGATATTTTCTGTTTCCTGTTACCTTTTCTCTCTCCCTGTTACTGTGGAGTAGGAAGTGTGATCGTGGTGATGTTGCGTTCCTCTCCCAAGCAGCAGTCCTGTTCAAGTCACTTCTAGATCTCAACAAAAAGGTCTCATAAGTGGCTTTTTGCCATGACAGGGGTAGGGAAGGCCTTTCTGAATTGGAGTATTTTTGTCACATTTTTTTTTTCTTCTGCCTGGAAAAAAAAAATAGGAGAGTGAAAAATGCTGCTGAAAATCATGTTTTATTAGCATTTGTAACCAGGTGCAAAACAAATAAATCATCATTGTAAAACAAAAAAAAAAACCTCTCACCATCCCTCATCTGCTCATATTTCTTCATGTTGTAGCAAGGTGGGGGTCGGTCTCTTCTCCCTAGTAACAAGTGATAGAACGAGAGGAAATGGCCTCAAGCTGCGACAGGGGAGGTTTGGGTTAGATATTAGGAAAAACTTCTTCCCCGAAAGGGTGGTCAGGCATTGGAACAGGCTGCCCAGGGAAGGGGTTGAGTCTCCATCCCTGAAGGTATTTAAAGAACGGATAGATGCGGTGCTTGAGGGCATGGTATAGATGGACTCGGCAGTGATGGGTTAACGGTTGGACTCGATGATCTTAAGGGTCTTTTCCAACCTTGACAATTCTATGATTCTATGATTCTATGTTTTGCAGATTCCCACAAGGTTGCCTGGGATCTGCCAAGGTGCCCGGCAAAGTTGGTCACAAATTCATCCTTCTGAGTTGCCTGTGCTGGACAAGGTGGAGTGGCGGAAGGCTAGCAGATACCTTCAGGTGAGTCGCTGGGATTAAGCTGAGCTTCGTGCAGCTGTGCCAACGCAGGAGCAGGGCGGGGGTATTTGTATGGAGCTCACATCTGGGCTAACCTGGGTAAAATCCTCAGGTAGGTTTTGCTGTCCCAGCTCTATTCCTTCCCAGGCCCTTGTCTTGTACCAGACCCAAGCTGTCTTGTACACCAGCAGGTGCCCAGGCTCTCCCCGGCTTTCTGGGGAAGGTGATTCCACCTGTATACGTGAGCTCTTTCCATAGTGCTAAGTGGTTAATGATGCTCAGTCCCTGGCCAGCCTATTCTGCCATGTAAATTTGGATCCCTTTTGCTTCCCAAGCTTTCTCCAGCTTTAAGCAACTGCAGGGCCAGCCATCACTCCTTCAGCCATCCTCCAAGCAGTCACACCCTTTCACAGACCCACTTTTCTCCCTACGATTGACATATTTTTCATACCTTTCTATGCTAGAAGAGCACAGAACCACAGGGCTGGTTTGGGCCAGACTGATAGGTGTGGGCATGAGCTGCTGACACACTCATCACCCCAGGGCTTGTTTGTGCACCATGGTGTGTAACGGTGTACACGTGAAAATGAGAACCTGAAACCTTATAAATAAGGACAGCCACAGCAGCATATAGTTATGTTATTTTCCTCCACAATGTGAGATTTAATAGTGGGCCAAGAGACACCGTCATTAATGCAGGTGTCCAGTTTGTGACCAAGATGTGAACACGCTCATCGTTGACTTGTCTCAGCATTTAGGGACGTTTGTTGCTTTCTGTCGGACCAGGAGGGGCTGGTGATAAATCGATTCCCTATGGCCACAGTGCTCTCCTGTGCCATCATTATGTGTGATTATAAGCAATAGCAATAATCATCATGTCACTGTTTCCAAGGCAGGCTTTAGCTGGTTTTGTATTGGCACTCTTCCATCCCCAGCCCCCCAACGGGCCAATGCTGGAGGTCAGTGTGTTTCGCTGGCTCTGTAATGACAGGTAATAATAATCTGAAGGCTACAGTGTCGTCGAAGCATCACACTGCAGGCCCCTCTCTCAAAAGAATTAGGTTGCACAGGTGCATTTGTTCCTGCTTTTTCTGCACCTTTAGCCACCGGCACCGGGCAGGGGAGCCATGGGACCTGGCAGAACCCAGCTTTGGCTGTGGGAAAGGGATGAGTCCTCTTCCCATCACCCTGGGAAATGGCAGAGTTGATACAGAAAGCTGGCTGCAGACGTGGCTGGCTGAAACATTCATCCTCCTCTCTGGATTAAGGAGGGCTTCTTTTTTTTTTTTTTTTTTTTTAATCAGTTCAATGTTTTACAGCTCAAATTCAAGTAGGAGCTTAAGAGCTTAAACAATGAAACAGAAGGCTGTGTTGGCATGGATGGGCCATCTTTCCTCTCCCTGCCTGCTGAGCTCATGCGCAGCTCTGCTTGGTGTCAGTCTGGGGAGAAAAGAACCTGTGCCTCGCCATCACAAGCTGATCAGCCTTTCCAGGCTCTTTGTGGGGTTGCTGGCAAGGTAAGACATGCGGGCAGACCTTCAAGTAGTCAATATCAGGATTAACCCAAACAGGAAACAGGATCGTGCCATCTTCCACCCGCTGACCCAATCTGCTGGGCAGCCCTTTGCATCATTTCTCCCTCTCCCCCGATGCCAACATCTGTGGCTTTGTGGGTGTTGGGTGCTGGGGGGGCCCAGGGCTTTTAGGGAGGTTGGGAGGCCCAGGGCTTTTAGGGAGGGAGCCCTATTGTAGGGCACATTCAGAGACAGGGGAAATAAATAGCAGGCAGGGCTCGGGCTCTCCTGGAGACGCGTGTGTGCGCGGCGAGGCGGCATGGGGTCTCTGAAGAGCCGCCCCAGGCGCTGCCATTCCCAGCCTTGTTCCAGATGGATGGTGCTGCCTGAAAATAATTGCCGGTAGCTGCCCAGCGCTCGGGGAAGCTTGTTGCTATTCAGCATCGGCGGTCAGCTGCTGGCTGCTCCTTCGCTTGGACGCCTCTGAATCCCAATGAAGCCTCGCGTCCCCCGGCTCCGGCTTGGTCTCGTTCCGTCTCCTCCACTCTTGACTGCCTCTCGTCCCCCTCTGCCAGCCTCAGCAGCTCCCCCTCTCTTTCTCGCTCTCTCTGCACGCCCAGCCAATATCACAGAGCAACTTTCCAAAGCAAGAACTTCACCCCCCCACCTTGTCATTACTGTGAGAAGCAGCAATTTTCCAAGAAGCCAAAGAAAGCCTGAGAGACAGATCACATATCAGAAAAGGTGGCTTTTCTGCCCACCATGATGTGTCTTATGGAAAAGCAAGTACCCCAGGTTATTGTGTTATCAGGGCAGGGAAGAGAGCGTGTCTAAAGCCTGGATGGAAAAAAAACCAAAAAAAAACAAAAACCAAAAAGAAACAAAACAAAACAAGAAAGTAAGCTGCTCCATTTGGGGAAGCCTCCCAGGCTTCTAGACCAGATCCCCAGCTGGTGTAAATAGAAAAGCACTAGACTGGTTTACTCTAGCTGCAGCTACCGTAAAATACTTTTTCCAAAGCATTTTCCTGCCTGGATCGGTTTTCTTTTTCTACCTTCCTCCGACTTAAAATGTCACCACTGAAATCCAGACAGGCAGCCTGCCCCACCTTGTCACTTGCAGCCCGATGGAGGAGCAGTGGCCAGCCAGCCAGCTGAGAACCATCAAAGCCGAGGTGAATTCAGAGACAGAACCTCTGCACTACCCTTTGCACAAATAAGGCCAGCACTCCCAGTAGCCCTCCGCCAGAACACACAGCGAGCATCCCTTGAAGGCGCGGGGCTGCGGGACCCGGAGCTGGAAGGAAAAGCGGCATCAGAAAGGACGGCTCTACTGCTGGCGCATGTCCCCGGTGTCATGGTGCAGCGCTGACGTGGGGACGGCCACGTGGACCTGGGCTGGAAGGGTCTCCTTAAGCATTTCTGTTACTGCCCAGTGGGTGAGCTTGCGTTTAAAGACGTCTTCCTCAAAGTCAGCCATCTGTGCTGCTTTCACTCTGAATGATAAACAGTTAAGGGTCACCTGCGTTCTTTAATCTTCCCTGGCTCGTATTCATTGGAGCCGTGCATCATATTAATTATGTTCCTTTTATTCTTGTCCATGCCAACACAGGGGTATCATTACTGCTATTGCTTTCTCTTTTTTATTATTTGTATGCTTGCAGTTACCAGCCCCTAATATTCTGTACCACAAGAGGACACTTTCCTGATCACTTTCCTTCATTAAGAAAACTTAATTTTAGTGCTGACGGGAAATGAATTGGATCAAAGAAAATAAACCACCCTAAAACAACCATAAGGTTTCCTGTTGGATTAAATATTAAAATTAATAATCCAGTGCTGCATTCAGCTCTATATTTATGTTAATATTTAATTCAATAAAAGCCCATGTTTTAGAACATTTTCCCATTTGTTTAAAGCTACAGATGAAATTGCAATTTCTGCATAAAGTAGAACAATACGTAGCTAACTGTTTTATGGTAATGAGGAGGAATGGCAGCTCAAAAATCCTCTACCTGGCAGGGAGGGGAGGTCTTAGCAGCAGGAAAGGGAGCGGATGACAAGGCTGCGGAGGAATGCAAATCCTGCTCGCTGGAGGAACGCTTGACAGCTAGAAAAGCAGCTACGCGTTGCAAGGCAATGGCGCAAAGCCCCGGGACAGCGAGGGCTCTGCATGTGGCAGACACTTGGCTTCAAAATGTGTGTTGCCCCTGTTGCACCGGGTTGTATCTCTGTAGCATCAGAGAGTGTGAGGATGTTTGCCCCTGAGAAGGGTAACTATTGGGACCGACGGAGGAGATCTGGGTCCTGAGCTGGGGATGTGCCCCGGCTGGTGGGGACACATCTGGAGGCCTTTCAGGTTCACCACTGCCCATCTTTGGGATGTTTTCTCTAGAAAAACCTGCTAGCAGGAAAGTGGTCCAGTGGTGGCATTGCCACACCAAGTCTGAGATTAGAGGTAAGCTGGGATCGGGTGAGGATGTGGGGTCTGGTGCGAGGCTGGTCCCAGGCTGAGTTTTCTGCTGATGCCTTTGAGATGCCATGGCTCCTGCTGGCAGTACCAGGCAAGATAAATAAGGAGCTTTAGTTCATTCCCTTCTCCAGTGCTGAATCAAGCCTGGCTGAAGTAGACCTCAACTGCTACTGCAGTCCTGGGGTTCAGCCTCAGCATCCCAATGGCAAGCAGAACTGAGTTTGGGAGGAGAATCCCTTGCCCAGGAGATTTCATGTTTCAGTGTGGAAAATCAGCTGGGAAGGACTTTAAATGTCCTGCTCAGTTGTTCTCATTTTCCAAGGGATGGAAAAAGGATGTTCTCATTTCCCAAGGGTTGACAGAGCCCCTTGCAGAGGCTGGTGCTGGGGTTTTACCCATTGGGAGGTATTACAAAAGCCTTTTACTTTCCCAGGATAGCTATGATCTTGAAAACCAGAATAATTATACTGTCTGATGTCACGTGGAGGAAGAACGTGGAGCGCATAGCAGTGATCGGTAAAACTTAAATGCTTTGGAGGTGGAGTTACAAGTGAGTTTTCTGAAGTTTAGATACATACCTGAACTTCCTCGAACCTTTTGGGGCCTAATTAAATTTGAGAGGATTTATAAAAAACTTGCATGGAAGATAGATAATACTTTTTTTCTATTAAGAAACTGCTTAATAAAACAGATTATGTGTAAAATAGAAATACGGGCCTTGCGAAGGAAGAGTAAAAAGACACTAATGAGCAGTGTCTGAGTGTTAATGAATCGTATTAGCATGCCATTACCTGCAAATATTATAAATAGACCAACCAGTTTTAGGTTCCCTTTTCTCCAAAGAACCTTACATGAGTTCTGAAGGTGGCTTGACGCCGTTAATCCTATTTTGTAGAAGGGAAAACTGAGGCAGAAGTGCATTACTTGCACACACCCCTCAAGCCTTCAGTGAAGGTGGAGATGAGAACATCGGGGTTTTATTTTTATATGGTGTGCTTTGGCCTTTAGGCATTCAAAAACCGCCAGGTACCATCCTGACATCTGTGTGTGGAGTGGCTCTTCCGTCTGCCTAGAGACAGCGTCGAGAAGCTCACAGCTCCAGCAAGTACCTCCCTCCCTGGATCCTGAGTGTTGTGTTCCTTGCTGGACCTTGTGTGGACTTTGCCACCAGGGTCTGCTCCAGGAAATATCCCACAGGGGTGGGTGATGGGGATGGGCCCTCGGGGCACGTGGCAGGTGGCAAGTTCCAGGGCTTTGCCCACATCAGAGCATGTCCCATCTGCATGGCTGATATATGTGCCAGCAAGTGGTCCCACCAGCCAGGCACCCTCGGTTAGGGGACCACAGCTGTGTTTCCTGGGGTGCCTTGGGTTTGTTGATCCTGGTTTCAGAAGATAGTAAAATATCTCCCTCCTCCATCATGGTGTCATCCTCAGCCTGTTCAGTGAAAGCTAGGAGCGATTTAATTTTTGTTTTCTTGCTCTTTTGAGCTCTGCTGGGAGTTGGCATTGACATCCATGATTGAGAAGGATCCCACTTATAGTTAGATAGGTCTAGGAAAAATGGGCTGGTTTAGTGGTAATATCAGTAAATATGTGTTCATGGACATCTTTTTTTACCTCAGACTTTTGCTGTGGAGCAGGGGATTACATTTCATTTGGGCTTAGCCTACAGAAACTGACTTCGGGGAGGAAGGTGTAAAAGAGACAAAATGCCAGGGAAGGGTGCACAGGATTCCCTGCGCGAAGAAGCTACGCCCTTTGTGAAGAGGCTACGCCGCTTCACACAGGAGCACTCCTTCCTTGTTGTTATTTACAGCAAAACTCCCCGTTGCAGTGATGGACAAGTTCAATAGTATTCTGGATAAAGAAGCTGGGTGGAGGCGTTACTAATAATTGCAAAGGATGTCAAAAAGAAAGAACTAACATATTTAAACATATGGGCTGGGATTCCTCTCACCTCACTGATCACGTAAAAATTAGGTGCATGCTCGTTTTAGCTCTCTCTGTAGTCCATGCAGAGGCAAGTTTCTTCCAGAAGGCAATGTGTCCTGTCTCAAAGGGGTATCCATGACAGATGGGTTCAGTGGTTCTCTGGAGGCTTTTTCATCCTGTTAACAATAGAGAGAATGTATAGACAACGTTTAGACTAAAGACGTGACTTTTAGTTGGCACTGTTAGCAGAGATGAGCCCTCTTCCCTCCTGGAAAAAGCACAAATAACTGTAATTTCACAAAATTTCTGACAGTGAGTCTCCATTTTTTAAACAGCCCTAGCTGTCAAGAATAGCTGATGCATTTGAAGATGGGTGGTGGTTGTAAAGCAGAGTGAAGAAGTGGCGTGTAACTGCTGCTTTCTGGCTGACAGAGCCATCACAGTTTCTGAAGTCTCTCCTTGGCTTCAGCATCGATGTCCAGACCTTGGTGTTTCCCTGCCCAGTGTTGCAGACCTGGGTGAACGAGGACATTTTTTGAGGAAGAGACATGGTCTTACTGAAAACCACAGGGTCTTTGTCTCCTACAAATAACGTAGGCAAATAGATTCATGAGCCACGTATGGGTGGGCTGAAAAACGTAGCTATCACACCACCACAGCAGAGAGAAGATTCTCCTGTATAAGGTTGGAGTAGAAAATAGGAAAGTATTCTCTCTGTCCATTTGCCTGATCCATTACTATTGCTTTGCACCACTGCCCATTTTTGGTTTTGGTTTATTTTTCCCTTCTTCTTTTCTGGAAGGAAGTGTGAATGTGTTTTTTACATCTGCTCTTGAGGCACTTGGATTAACACCAGCTTGCAGAGCCTGGAGGTGGGTGGGAAGCAGAAACAATCATTGTTTCAGGTTGGACTCATGCTCTGCTCTCACCGCATTGCTAATGCTCAGCTGGGCCAGGATGAAAGCATCGCTTCATTGGGAGATGCATCTTCTTCCAGGTTGGGGATCCCAGCACGCCCTTGCAGAGGAGAAGCTCTCAGTTGGCTGTCTTGCTATTTTTTCCCTCTATTTGTGAACAGATGAGGGGGAAAAAAGGCACAGATGACAATATTTTGCCTTCTTTTACTGCTGGAAGCAAGGATGAGCAGCTTTGTTTTACCAGACGTGTCTCTGCAGGCTCCTGGCAGGTCGTCCACAGACTGCAGTCCTTGATGGCTGTCCTGGGGAGTGGGAGGGCTGCGACTCTATGTGCTGGGGTGGGGGGAAGGCTTGTCCTCCCCTCTTATTTCATATAAGGCTTAGGAAAGTCTCCCCTGTAATCACAGCCCTCGTCCTGCTCCCAGGCATTGCCTCGAGGGCAGCCCGCAAAGCCAAGATTCCTGCGAGGATCTGAAGGTGTAGTGAGCGCAGGTGCTGGGGGCTCCGTCACTCTCCCAGCTCATCTTGCCACGTCTGCAAATGTGTTTTAGTTCAGCATCCAAGCTGCCGGTCAGATCTGTGCCAGGGCACACAGATATCTGCGTACGGACACCTCTGCACCATTGGGGAGAGGCTGCCTGTCCCCAGGTGAGTACCAGGCTGGGCAGCGGTGCTTATGTTTCCCCTGCGTAGGGACAGCATCCGTATCCTAAAACACCCATAGGGTCCTAAAAAACCCCCTAGAGTCCTAAAAACCAGTTTGATTCAGAGAAAGCAGCATCCTCCTCCCGCAAAGAGAAACGTAGCAAAATTGCAAATGTCCAAGCCTACTAGGATTTCGCTACGCATTCAGCAGCCCCACATAGGTTTGTTGTGGGGTTTTTTTGTTTTTTTGTTTTTTTTTCCCACCTTAGGGGTTTAGACTGCACAGCAAGTCCAGTAATGAACTGTTACTCTGGAAAATAAGACTTTCATTAGGTTAGGATTCTGCCAGGGTATTTGCGTTCCTTTATAATGAACCATGATATTGTGCAAAGCCCCGGCATGGAGCAGAGCGCTGCTTATCTCACTGCTATCATTTACCTACTTATCACGATCAGATCCCCTCACCTCCGTTGGGTGCTATGGCTGGAGGAAGGGAGAGGGACGGTGCTGTGACAAGGTTTCTGTCTTGCTGAGAATCTTTTTTGGGGGTTTGAATCTGGGCACGGATCAAATGGTGGCTTTAACTGTTGATGGTAACCCTGCCTTCTCGTTACCAATGGCCTATAAACAAATGCTGATATTTCTTTCTTTTTTAGGTATTCATTATTCATCACTAGCAGGTACTGAAATTGCAATGCGTGTCTCTTCTGGTGTGAAAACATTAATAACTGCTTTGGCTAAGCAGAGAAAGATCATTTATTTTACAAATACGCAGAAAATTCAGGCCAGCTGGGATTAAAGCACAGTGTTTCTTTGTAGGCAAAGGTTTCAGGGCACGTTTTACCATGGAAAAGAATTAGTTTTACGCAGATCTATGCTTCCATAAGCAGATGTGGTGGGCTGCTCACCCGCCAGCCATGACCTTAAGCCACGAGGCTGGTAGAGCACAAGACTAATAATAAGCAAGGCACGAGGGCTGGGGGGTGTTGCTGCCCTAGCTAAAGGTCTCAGTCAGAATCCGTGTTGGGCTGACACTTTCTTCCTGCATCTCCCCTTCCCCTGTGGACGTGAGGTGGGGCGGTTGGGTCCTGCCGCTCTGGCCCCGCGCAGGCCACACGTGGCTGGGGGGCTCAGCACCGCGGCACTGTCTTCCCCCGTCCCTCCACCAGCCTTCGGATGCTCTCTGCGCACCTCTCCTCCGTCAAGGACACGGAGCAGTAAATCCCAGCAGCCTCCTAAAAAACATTTTAATTAAAAACCTGACATAACAGGAGCTTTAAAGGACATGAAAGAAAACAGCTGTGAAGCTCCTCTTTGCCCCCGCCCCCTCCCCGCTTCTCTGTGGTGCTCTTCAGAGCAATTTTCATTTAAAGCTTTTTGATTTCATCAGCTCTGGACTCCATCAGCGGTTTTCAGCGCAGGCCATGTCAGCAGCCTGGCAGGGACGTTATTCGGCTTGGAGCAGCAAACAGCCCTCTGTGCCAGCCTGGCAGCTCAGGGGACAGGCGGCCCCCGGGGCTGAGCCAGGTCTCGGCTGGGGCGG